>PVIA01011259.1:0-33845 GCA_004024845.1 Tonatia bakeri
AGAGGAGAGGAGAGGAGAGGAGAGGAGAGGAGAGGAGAGGAGAGGAGAGGAGAGGAGAGAAGAGAGGGAGGAGGAGAGCTGACAAGGTCTCAGTGGTCTTGGTGACAGGATGGGACTAGGGAGTAGGTGGGCAGGTGGAGCCCAGCTAGCCAGAGGACAGGGTAGTTCCAAGGAGCAGAGGTCTTTGCTTCCAAGGCCAGTGCTGCACCCCCACCCCAGGAGAGGGCCCACGTTTTGCCCCCCAGCGCTGTGTACCCACCCCTAGTGCAGGGTCCAAAGGCCCCTCTGCCTCCTGCTCCTCGTGATTAAAGTCCAGAGAATGGAAAGGGAGAGGAGTGACGGCAGGGTAGTGAGGCTGAGGGCCTGTTCCCTCCCCTACCCAGCATAGGGCAGATGCTGGTAGTGGGGCAGGTCCTTCCAGGTCAGCCAGCCCCTGCCCCCCAACAACCTCTGAAGGGAGGTTTTGGCCAGGGCCCGGCATTCAAGAGCCCAAATAAAGGCCTGAAGATGTGGCTGCAGGCCAGGCCAGCTGCCCGCTATCTCACTTTCTGCAAATGTGAGGATACCCAAATCTTAGAACCTTTCCGAATCTTGGAATCTGAGACTCCTCTTATCAGACACTCTGAATCATCATCATCATGAAAATGACTGTTTCTCAACTGCCATCTATGTGCCACTCACAAGCCCAAGTCCTTGACTCATTATCTCATTAAGCCTGAGGCTCAGAGACCCTAAGGCTGCGGGAATGTTGGTACCAGCGAATCTCTGTGGCTTCTGGAGTCCTGCAGTGCTGGGCCACACTGCACCCCAGGGCAGCCACCAATCACACCTCTCCCAGGACACGGACTGCGCTACTCAGGGCTCCAGGGTCTTAGCGGTGCCGGGCACACTGATGTCCAAGGGCTTACCCACTCCAGCTGGCTCCCTCCTCCAAGCCAAAGGCCCTCCTAGAGTCCAAGAGGGGAGCCAGGAACCAGGAAGCCAGGAGGCTGCTGAATCAGCAGCCCAGGGACTAGGTCCAGGCCTGAGCAGGAAGGGAGGGGGTCAGGCTGCAGGGGTTGGGGTGCCAGATTCCTACCTGCTACTCCTCCCGGGGGGCTCCATGGGTCTGGACCTTTCCCGCGGGCAGGCCCCCTGGCCCGGGCGGGCGGTGCCTCCACCGTGTCACCAAACCCTCCTCCCCAGCCCTTCCCTAGAAGGAGGAACCGAGGAGGCGGGGCCAGGGCAGCCGGGCTGTAGGCCAGACTGCAACTGGAAACTTTGCTCCTTCCCCTGCTCCCCCAGGAGGGCTGGGAAGTCCTGGTAAGAGGAAGCAGCTATGAGAGCTCGCAGTGACTCCTCTGGGCCAAACCGTGGGCTGGGCTCCCTATGTGCACCTCCACTGGGATCACCCCAAGCACCCTGTCGTTTGTGTCACTAGCCCTAGATCTCCTGAAGACAAAACCGAGATGGAGAGATGTTAGGCAACACAGCACAAGTACTACAGCTGGTGAGTGGCAGAACTGCAAGATCGGGACCTGCTTTGGCCATTCCCAAACCTGTAATCCATCCCCTCGGCCATATTGCTGCCTTGTGAAGGTAGAAACCTTTCCACGGAAGCTTTTCGCAAGCATCCTCTTCCTCAGCACAGCTAACGAAACCATTTGGTTCTTGTTCTGGGATGCTCCAGATCAAGTCAAATTCAAATTGCTCATCTTGGGAAATCAAGATGAGGCCCTGGCCAGTATTCCTGACCACAGCAAAAGTTCTCACTCTATTCTGTGCTGCTTTCTGGACTGCCGAGAGAAAAGCTCCCTGAAGAGAAGAGCAAAAATCAGAAGAACCGCCATTCACAATCAAGAGGCTGTTTTCCCAAGGACATTTCCCTGCCTGATTTTACAGATGGGGAAATTGAGGCCTGGAGAGGGGAAGTCTCATTGGAGTTCATGCAGGCAGTCAGACTAGAATCCAGATGCCCTGACTCCCCAACTACCGACTAGAGTAATCTCTCCCCTCCACATGGGTGGGGTTGGCAAAGGGAGAGAATGTGGAGGATCTGAAGGATGTGTGGGTCCTGAAGAGTACCCCAGATCCAGCTCACAGCATTCTTGTCCTTTCATGGCCCCAGAGCCTAGGCCCCTGGCTGTTCTGAGCAGAAGGCAGCCCTGGGAGGGGCCAGGGGGCCAGTGATCTAGAAGGAATAGGAGCTGACAGGCAACAGGCCAGCCTTCCTGCCTCCCTGCCGGGGCAGCTGGTTCCTCTCAAGAAAGCCAAAGCTGCTGAGAGAGATAGGCTCTCCGGACCACCACAAAGTTGGCATCTGTGGGCCCTTCGTGGCCTCCTCTGCCTCCTCCTAAAGCCCCCCACCCCAACGCCAGTCCTCAGGACTCTGGACTCAGCCCCTGCTCTTTTCCATCTCCTTCAGCACCTCTCCCGGTTCCTGCCGCAGCTGCACCTGGTGCCCATTTACATTTTTTGTGTTAAGAGCTGCACCTCTGGCCCAAACCTTCCTCTCGGCCTGGCAGGAGTTGGGAGACAGAAATTCTAGTCCTGGCCATAAGGCTGATGCTGTGTGACCTCAGGCAAGCCCCTTCCCCTCTGGTGAGGTCAAGAGCCCTCACTTTGGTGCCTGGTAGAGCCAAGTGGAAGTCCCAAGTTGGCCACCTTTCAGCTGGTAACCCCTCTGAGGCTCAGTTTATAAAAGACAAGTGGCAATTCCTCCCTCACAGGTCCTTGTGAGGGTTCAGTGAGGTGAATGCGCACACAATGACCGGTCTCAGCTCGAGCCTGACAGAGTCTGACCCCTCTCCCACAGAGGCGAGGGACACCCATGGGAAGGCTGTTGGTTTCAGGGAAGGGACTATTTCTAGGAAAATATCTCAATCTGGGCCATTCCTGGAATTCAGACTATCTGAATATGTCGGGGAGACTCATGTGAGGACCCACCAGGGGCTGAAGAGAAGAAGGAGTTGCAGATAAAGAGCTTGACCTGACCATGGGGCACTGCCAAGGCCTTCGTTCACTGATTTTCAGATCCTGCGGGCCAGGCACTGGGCTGGGGGATGCATGCAGCAGTGACTAAAAGTAGCCAATGTCTTGATCTCATGGAGCTTATACCCAAATGAGAGGAAACAGACATTCAACAACTAATGGAATTAACCTGGGCAAAGCGGAGGTAGTGGGGGTGAATGTTCCAGGCAGAGGAAACAACTTGGGCAAAGGACCCGAGGGGGTGTCTATCTCCCGGAACTGCAAAGAGCGCAAAGGGGCTGAGTGGACAGAGCAAAGGGAAGAGAGCTGAGTCTAGAGATGTAAGCAGGGGCCCGATCTTGCGCAGCCTCAGAGGCCACAATAAAATTAGTATTTATGCTAAGAACAATTTGGCAGCCTGCGGTTCATGAATAGGCATAGCCAGTGTCTCTGAAGTCCCTGAAATTATATGACAAATATTAACGAGTGGTAGTACGTATCTGGGGAGAGCATGGCTTTCATCAAATCCTCAGGTGGCTGTGTGATCCCAAAAGAATAGGCAAGCTCCTTATACGAGTCAACGCACAAGTGCCTACACTGAGCTAGTGGGAGGCATCCTAGAACCTTCTCTGAGCTGGCCCCTCCCTCTCCCCTCCAGCTAGTCTCAGTTCCCTGCCCCATCTTCACCCTGTGCTCCGCCCAGACAGAAGTGCTTGCAATTCTCTCTTGCTCTGCTGTCCGCCCGTCTTTGCCTGTGTCGTCCCTCTGCTCAAAAGGCCATCCCCCATCACCCTGTCCCCATGTCTTTTGCTCCCCCTCGTTCTTTACAAGCTAGCTCAGAGGTTGTGGGACTCTGGAAGCCTGCTCTGACACCTCCTGTATCCTTTCCACCATGCGCTTCTCTCAGCATTGTCTGTTGCCTCTTCTGGGCCAGGCGGTCTGTGAGCAGGGACTGTGTCTTATTTATCTCAGTGTCCCCAGCATCCAGTACAAGGCACCTAGTCACACAAGTGAGTGTTAGTAGGAGACATACAATCCACATAGAGGTGCAGGCTGCAAGATGGGCTGACGGACACTCGAGGGCACTGTGAGCACTGAAATCATGGTCTGATGCTGGCCGGTCTGGGCCCCAGGGCCTGACATGCAAACTGCCTGTCTCCAGAGCCTGGAAGCAGGGAAAATGCTGTTGGGTCTTGCAGCTCCTCAGCTTGCTGCCTAACTGACCAGGGTCCCCGTTCCAGCCTCCCAATGTACTTTCTGCCCACTTTCCAGACCACATGTCATGAAAGGGCCATCGCACTGCGCATACGGCCTTCGCAGGTCACAAACATAAATGCCGAACACCACTTCCACCGCCCTGGCATACACTTTGGCTCTGCCTGCAACACTCTCCACTTCTCCTCACCCCACCCAGCCCCACCCCTCACCTCACTAACTTCTACTCATCTTCTAGCTCTCAGCTTAGATGTCAGCTTGGAGAAGCCTCCATGACCCTCAGGCTGGGTTGGGCATACTTCCTGGGTGCTCCCACAGCACCCTACACTTCCCCTGTAATTCTCTGTAATTGTTTCCTTGCCCATTGTCCTACACGACAGTGAGTTCTCCTCAGAGAAGAAGTCTGTTATTACTCATCATCGTTATCAACTGCATTTAGTTCACAAGTCCCTTTACCCTCTCTAGTGTTGTTCCCTGTTGGTAAAGTGGCTGCGACCATCACTACGTGGCAGGGCAACCAGGAAGATGGGAGATGATGTGTGTTGAGGGCTCCCGAACAGTGCCTGACATGTAGCAGACACCGTTCAAATCAAAACAATTCTTAATATTTGAAATTGTGGGAAAAGGGAAGGGAGGAGCTGGGGACTCTGCCATGAGCCCGGGGTGATCTCGCCCACTTGGGTTTACCATTTACATATGGAAAGATGGCTTTAACAATAATCAGAAAAGTATCGTTTTTGTTGGAAATAATGGCAGCAGCTGCTATGTGCCGCAGCAGAAACAGGAGCAGAGAAGGAGGTGGGCAGCCTCCAGTCTCAACCAGGAAACAGGAGGCCAGGACTGAGGCCAGAGCCGCGGGCATACTGCCCCTGCGTCTGGAGAGCAGTCATTACGGCCACAGCTGGTTCCCAACTCTTTACTCACAGGTGAAAATTTGTCTAAGGGGTCATTAATGCCCTCTATAATTAATGGAAAAACTGCAGGGTTTGTATTAATGGAAAACGAAGCTTAAGCATCAAGCTGATAATATTGATAATGTGCGCTTGTAATTACAGACTGCAGATAACTATAAATTCAGTCACCGCACTAATAAAATGTAAAAATTCCTGAAGCAACCGAGAACCTGGTGGCAGCTGCACCATGAGTAGCATTATGCCAGTTGTTCTGAGGCTGTGAAAATCCCCACATACTGGGAGCAGTGGTAATAGTCACTGTGCACTTAAAAGCACAAAATAAGGGGAAATTTTTAGATAAAACAGGGCGTTTTGATGCAAGAACATGAAATTTGAAAGCACTGTGAGCAAAGGTCAATTTGCATTACAGTAGGAAACAAAACCTTGATGGAATCTTACAATAACGGGCCTCTGAGCAGACTGCCACCCAGGCTCCGACCTTCCTGTGGGCACAAAAACTGTGCTCGTGGCAGAAGGCCAGCCGTCAAGTATTTGACCTCTCTACCCTCGTCTGCTTTGAAGGGAATCGACTCCCACCTACAGCGCCTTGCCACCTCGTGTTACCACAGGCTAGACAGAAAAGCTGCAGTCATGTGGCGGTGGACCCTGAAGCCGGAAGGTCACGTTGCTTCCAGGTTGGTGGCCACATCAGGCTGTGTGAACGCAGAGGAAGCCAGTTGAGAGACAGGAATCAATGACGAAGAAATGACAGGGGCCAGGCAAGCCATGAGAGATGACAGGCAAGACGTGGGTGCCAGAGATAGAGAGACAGGGAGATAGAGAGAGAGACAGAGATAGAAATATCTTGGTTTCTTGGTCCCATTTCCAGTGGGTGAGGCCTGGCTATACTTCATTTACTATTCTTAGATTCTGTGAGATGTAGCCTCATAATAGTTCCCCCCACCCTTTATTCTTGAGCAAATTTGAGCGGGTTTGTGTTCCCTGCCACAAAATGCACCCAGACTAAGACAAGGGAAAATTGGAGATATAAGTGCAGGGCTTGCATAAGCAAAAACGCAAAGAGAACACTTATGTAGGGAGGGGTGAATGTAATTATAAAGCATTCGTGTTTGTTCACCCAAATGGTCCCTCGTTTCCTGACACTGTCTACCACAGACAAACGCTAAAGCCACACACACGCTCTCTCTCTCTCTCTCTCTCTCTCTCTCTCTCTCTCTCTGACATCCAGTGGCACACAGAAACAAAGGCAGCAACGACCAGACTTGCTCCTATGCAGACACCCTGACACACATGGACATGCACTAGCCTGTAGCGCTGCCCCTGCACTCCTCACACCCGCATGGACAGGGCCGGCCGGCCGGCAGCAGTGCACCCACGTGCATGAACACAGTGGCGTTGCCCGCAAGGCTTGGTTTGAGCCAGGAGTGGAGGCTTCACTGGGCGCTGAGCAGCCTCCCTCCCCAGCTGCCAAATGACTCATCCCCAGGGCTGCTAATTAAAGCCAGGACAGAGGGGACAGAAGCGAGGGGAGGGGAAGAGAGAGTTTATTTTGGTGCCAACCAGGCACTCAGCCAGCTTAGGGGTCACCTACTTCCTGGGGCTGGACCAGGTGGGGGGCAAGGGAGTGCAAACAGGAAGGGGAGGAAGGACCCTCTTGCCCCTTCTTGTCTCCTGTGAGCTTCCTGGAAAGGTACCTTCTTTGGGAAAATTACCCAACTTCCCCCGCCTCCCTCCTCCTCTACCCTGCTGTCAGATTCCAGCTCCACCCCTTCCAGACTCTAGTCCTTACAGCTGGCTTCTCAGCAGCAGCACCCTCCCATTGGGCTTGCCAGAACTGGCTTATCTGTGTCTCTACCCCGCTTCTGTCCCAGCTCTCTCTTGCCCCAAGGACCACACAACACAGACCTGGTACATAGGGGATGCTCTGTGGTACTTCTGGAATATGACTGGGTTAATCCCAGTACGGCGCAACTCTGGTGGCCTGGATCCCTATCCTAGTTCCACCACAGGGGGAATCATTTTAGTTCTCTAAGCCCCAGTTTCCTCATCTGTAAAGTAACAAGAATATGCACCATATAGGATTATTGTGAGGATTAAATGAGAAAATACAGGAAAAGTGCCCAGCACGGTGCCCGGCATATAACATAGCTTTAATGATCAGCTGGTAAGTGCTGCTGCTAACACCCCCCTCAGGCCTGGCGAGACAGAGCCAGGTTCCAGGCTTGGCTCCACCACATACTACCCAAGGGACTGCAGACAAAGTCACATAAGCTCTCAGATCACTGTCTCTTATGTAAAATGGGATTTGCGACATGACACCATACATTTACTGTAAAGAACAGGTGGCAAACATAAGGCCCGTGGGCCTCGGCCCTCCACCTTGTTTTATCCGGCCCGGAACCTCGTTTCTCCCTGGCGGCAGCGCCAAGCTCTCACTTAACTGTTAAGGAGTAGTTACATGTATACGGTCTTAAAATTACATCCGGCCCTTTGACGGAAACCGCAAGGCTGATGTGGCCCCCGGTGAAAATGAGTGGGACATCCCTGCTGTAAAAATTTCAGCCTGTCAGGTGTCCTGTGGGGAGCCCAGCTCTTAGACGCAGTTTGACAAACTGCAGCAGTGATTACTAAGGATAGCAGGAGGAGCTCAGACCTTTGCAGCCAGAGGCCCAGGAGGGAGGAAGCAAGAGGGGACGTCTTCCCAGAGTGGGCAGGACCGGAGTTGCACCCTCCAGGGTGCTTTGGGCAGGTAGTAAGTGACAAGGTTGCAGACAAAGGAAGTGATTTCAACAGACAGCTGGACAGGGTGGACACCCAGGCTGTCACAAACATGAGGCAGCACGGGAGGGGAGAGCCAATGCCGTTGGGGCCACTCTGGGGACTGCTAGTGCCTTGGACATGTGAATGGGAGAACCACGGAAGGAAGGTCGTCTGTGAGCTCTCAGCCACCCCAGATTACCAGGAGGTCAACACAAGGAAGAATTTTAGAGATTGTCTAATCCAGACTCCTGATGGACAGATGGGGGCACTGAGGCCCAGAGTGGGAGGCCTCCTCTGGGAGCAAAGCCAGCAGTGGCTCCTCCTCCCACCTCTCCTCCTGAGATTGCAGCGGCTCCAGTTGCCATGGGGACATCCCTGGCTCTTCAGGGTGTCAGCCGCTCCCCACACCCTCTCTCCTTACCTAGCAACAGGCCACCTCCTCTAGCTCTTATCTTTGTGTGCCTAGCAACCCCAGCCTGGTCCCTGGTCCCCCCACTACCCAGTTCCAGCCTGACCCTAACTGCAGAGGCAGTGCCTCTAGGACTGGGCTCCTTCTCCTTCTGGTGGCAGAGGCATTGGCCTCTCCTGCCCCTCTGTTTTCAAGTTCTGCACTTCACATTTCTCAAGCTTGACTGTTCAGCATACGGCAATGGATTGGGTTAGGGGAGGGCAGAGGGCACTCCAATGTGTTATCCACTATTTTATGCTGAGCTTTGCTTTACTGTAAAGGTTGTCTCGTCAACCCACAGAAGTCAAAATTATTATCCTCATTTTACTGATGAGAAAACAAATAAGGATCAGAGAAGTTAAGTGACTTCACAAAGCACACACAACTAGGAAACAGGCTCTGCTAAGAGCTAGCTTCGTGACCTTGAGCCATCGCCAGTCCCTCTCTGGACATTGGCTTAAGGTGCCTGGAGGTTTGACAACTTCTCAAGAATCTACAGGAAGTCCAGGCACCTTCCTCTACCCACAGCCCTCCCGCAACACAAGCTGTTCAGCTCTAATTAGACTCCACACTTCTGCTGGCACCCCGTACTTGGAAGCCCTCAGGCCTGGGCCTTGCCACGGGGGTTTTGAATCCACCAATTTTGCTCACTCCTTGCTGTTCTGCTTCCAATGCAGCCACTGCCTAACACTTCTCTGTGGTGTTTCTTCTATCTGTCTAACCTTTCCCCTTCACACACATGCGCGTTTATTATAGGAGGACACTGGGGTTCCAAGGGATGAACAGATTTCTCCAAAGTCATGTATCTAGAAAGTGACCTAGCCATTAATGGAGCCCTTTGCTTCCCCTGCTATGCTGCAGAGCCCAGCCTCTCCTCTGAACTTCCTCGCCTCCTCACTGGTGACAGAAGGTGTCTGTGACCCAACCCTGACCAGCATTCTGATCTTTAACATTTGAGCCTTCCCCTGCCTTTTCCATATCTCTTTTAGCTCAACCGACTGCCAACATTTCTAACCCCATGCTCACTTCCTGGGTACAGTGGTTCTGCTTCCAGCGATGCCCTCCATATGCACAGTCCTCCACAGCCCAGCTTAGATGCCGCTTTCTCCCGGAAGCCATCCCTGACACCTAACTGAAGTGAGCTCAAGAACTCACATGCAGGCACTGAGAGCATCCTCCGACAGTCCCATGTGTCCCTTGTCCCCAGTTAAAGAGTCTTCCTGCCATGTTTGCAAGATCTTGCCCCACGAGTGGCATGTTTTAGGTGCCTTCCACAGCCCAAGTCTAACCTTTACTTTTCCAATTGCTGAATCCTCACGGCCCCTGTAGCTTCCGTGACTGTGGACCAGCATGGATGTTGGGAACATACATGCTGGTTTGGATCCTGAGTCAGAGTGATGGCACCCGGGCCCATCACTCTTTTGGGGGCAACTCACTGACCCTCTCAGGAACTTCATGCTCCTCATCTGTAAATCAAGGATCCTAATCTATGTCTAACGGGAATATTGTGAGCATTAAATAAGAACATGTTCAGAGTTCTTAGAATGTAAGGAGCAAATGATCACTGCTATTATTACTAATATTAGGATGAGGAAGAGGACAAGTACTATTATCTGCAAGGCTTCCAACAGCTCCCGCAGGGACGTGGGCTGGGCTCTGGGCTTTGGGCCAAGCAGTCCTGGGTTTGAATCCAGCCTCAGCCAAATATTAGTTGTGTGGCTGTGGGCAAACCAGGCCCGGGCACAGTTTCCTCAACTGTAAAACAATGATGATAAGGCCAGCCCAGGCTCCGCCTACAGTGTCACTGGGAGGATCAAACAAAAGAAAGTCCTTGGCAAGTTCAGTAAGTTGTAAGGGCCCAACGTGTATCACCATATGACTTATGATTATGATAATTACTAAATACCATGAGCCACAGGTCTCAGAAACTGCTCAGAGCTAAAGACACCTTCAATCTGTCCCTTGACAAGTACCAGGCATATCAGCAGGAATGCCTGGGGGCCTGTGCTAGGAGTCAGCCCAAATTGTCTTTCTCTGAACCCACAGTGGGACAGTGGGATTCGTGTCCTTTTTGAGACTAGTCTGTTCCTAAATGCTAGAACAGGCTGTGCCCATGTCACATCCTTCACTGCATGCATGGGCAGGGACTAACTGTGTCTTTTCATGGACCATGGGCCTAACTGTGGTCAATACATGCCTCTTGATTGCCTGCTGGCCCAAACGCACTCCCATTCCCACAGCCCCTACCTTGGCCCTGGGCATCAGTGTGCTCACCCTGTACTCCCTGCCTGGGATGCTATGGTACAGTGTATCTCATTATGCACCTCTGTCTGTATGCTGGGTTCTTCCGCCCCTTCCCATATCCACTGCCTGGATGCCAGGACTTGGGCTCTTGCATACGGTTGGACAAGCTGTGCCCTGCACAAGGGTTCACAGCCAAGAGGGCATGCATGGGGGTTGAATCCAACCTGTGCTCTGCTCACTGAGCCAGAAACCCTATTGATGGGCTGCAGTAGCCCATGGGAAAGGAGCATTCCTCCAACTGACACACTCAGTGGATTCTTCTCTTCATGAAGGTGCTGCATATGTTAGCCTCAGCCCTGCCTGGGGCCTAATGCACCCATCCCCTGCCTCTGTTGCCTGGGCCCATCTCATCTTACACGCCCACCCCATCACCCCTGACCCAAATGCTAAGACTAATGGGCCCTCTTCTGAGACCCCACAGTAATTCTCACTTTGTTCCTCTACTTAACACTTGTGTCTTCATGAAGCTCCTAATGGGTTAAGGCATGGGAGATGCACAAATAACCCTTGTCTCTAACCCAGTTTTATTCCTGCCTCTTCAAGTGGCAAATTGATCACACCCTGAAAACTTACTGAAGCTTGTAAACCTTTTTACCAAGCAAACAAAAAGAAAGTATGTGCACTTGTCACCATGACATATATTTCTAATATGTACCTTGTGTCACATCGAAAGTCCATCCAAATCCCACTACCCAGAGCTACCGTTGTTCAGGGTGGAGCATGAAAGCCAGACCAGGGAAGCCCCACATTTATCATGCCCTCTTCTCCTAGGAGGAGACAGTTGAAAAGGTCCCAGGGCCAAACTCTCTGCAGGTCAGCTTTCCCATCTGGGCAGCTCCCATGAACCCATCCAGGGTTCAGCCTAGCCCACAAGTCAGCTAGGGTCAGAAAGACTGAAGAACAGTTCCAGCCCCCTCCCACATCTGCCACATTCACCCCAGCCCTCCCACCCCACTCCATACCCACCCCTAATAGCAACGGGACAAAACCCTTGGAGTGGGCCCCCACCCCTACCCATGCAACCCGAAGTAACAAATCAAAGAACCCCCCCATCCCAGTCCCTGTCCCATCTCCCGACTACTAATAAAGAAAGGAGGTACTGACCTGACTGTTCTGGAATTCTCACCATCAGATCTGAATGGGAAACAGAGAGAAGAAAAACGACAGTCAACACATTCTCTCACCTCTTCTCCCTCTCTACCTTGTGCAGTGGCCTTGAATCCTAACGCACATCATGAAAATGAGGAGTAAGGTATTTCAAGCAGAGCAAAGAGCTGGTGCAAATGGCTTGAGATGGCAAAGGGCCTGGACAGTTGTTGTGACAGGGAGGAGGACAGAGTGGTTGAAGTGGAGGGAGGAAGAGGAAGAGTGGTCAGAGGTGAGGTCAAAGAGGTGCCAAGAACCAGCCATGTGGGTCTGGTGGGTCAAGGTGAGGAGTGAGGTCTTCCATCAGCGTAGCTGAGTGGCAGCTGGCAACTGTGGGCAGGGGCAAAGTTTAAGCTTTGAACTCAGACAGGCTGAGCCTCAGATATGGGCTCTGCCACTTTCTAGCCCTGGGACTCAGGCAAGTCACTTCTCTTGGAATCTGAGCCTCAGTCTCCCCTCTAGTAACATAAGGCCAATTCTCACAGGACTGTTGGGATGATTAAATCCTTCAGAATTCAGCAGACAAATGCCAGGTATTATTAACAACACAGAAAAGGCTTTGGCAATTGCCTGGTCCAACCTGCTTATTTTCCAGATGAAGAGGACCAGGCTGAGAGGGTGAGTGAGTCAGCTGCTGAGCTCCTTTCTACTACATTGGTCTGCCTTCTTCATTGTGAGCCCTCTCAGAAGCAAAGGAAGGGCAACAAAAGAGAATGGGGTGGGGAAAATGAGGGAATGAGTGAAATGTGAACCACACCCCTCCACTGCTCCTCCCAAGGGACTGTGTGTGTCGATGGGGTGGGGGGGGGCTGCACAGGCAACGAAGTGGGGAGTAGGAAGGAACTTGGTGCACTGTCGCTTTGGGGATAGACAAGGGCAAGAAGGACAGGGCACCTGGAAGAAGTGGGAGACTCTGGGAAGTGCCTTCCTCATCCCTGTCATCTTCTTTCTCCCTCTTTACCCCCTCCTCCAACCATTACACACTGCAGAGGGGAGAGACACAAACACACTGCAGGCCCTGTTCTCAGGTGAGGGAATCATGATGTGACCTTAAGTGAGGAGAACATCATCTAGGCTCAGTACAAAATGAGAGAGGGACACACAGGAAGCAGGTGTCCCTCAAAAGGGAGTGTTTGCTGGAAGAGTGAATGGAGGTGGGGCAGGCAGGCATCAGGGTGCTGGAGCTCAGACAGTGGGTGAGTACAGGACTTCCAGTTATGCTACTTACTAGCCACACAATCCTGGGTAAGGCACTCCCCTCTGCCCAGCCTCAGTTCTTTCACTTGTAAAGTGGAGGGTGGGATGGTAAGAATCCCTCCCCTTGTGGGTGAGGCTGTGAGGCTTGGCCTAGCATAGTGCCTAACAGTGGGTCACACCTATAGGCTTTGCAGCCTTCTCAAGGGTTGGAGGACCAGGGCCACAGAGTGCCTTTTCACGTTTATGAAAACTTCCCATCTGACTCTGCAGCAACGAGATTGCTTCTGAGGCCTGGCCCAATTATTCACAGGTACCAGGTCAGAGGGTCGTAACTTTAGTGACTCCCCAACTACCAACAGAATGGAGGCCAAGCCCCTCAGTCTCTCTCCCTAACGTTAATCATCTGCTCCAGGCAGGAAGGTCTCCTGGCTACCCCATCCCACCCACAAACTCCAGCACACACTTATGCAGTCTACTGTAACCAGGTCCCTCCTGACCGGGGAATACAAACCCTCAAGGAGCTCTAGACTTGGCCCCCTGTCCCCATCTTCTTTAGAGTGACATACATACTCATCTCCATTCTCACGTAAACCATCACTAAGCATCTACCATGCACTGGGCAAGGTGTCAGGCTCTTTTTGTACGTTATCTCCTTTGATCCTGTAAATTGGAAATTACCCAACTAATTTTAAGGTGATGAAATTGAGACTAAGAGAAGTTCCAATGATTCGTCCCATGTCACACAAGTAAGGGGAGCTCGGTGTGAGCCTACCAAAGCTCGTGCTTTTACTACACATTCCACTATAACTGGAAAGGGGGCAGGGCTTGCACACAGTTAGGGTGGCTTTCCTTATCCTGGTTCCCCAATGTCAAGACGGACCCTTCCTCTTCAGGGCCCTTTCTTCTGAGAGATGTTACTGTCCTCAAGATGGCAGCTAAGGGCAGCCATGATGCAGAGTGAATTAGTCAGTTCTCCTCCCTGCAGACTGACTTTTACTAGTTTTAGGGGTATGCGACATCATGTGACCTTCAGTGTGGAGTGCTTCCACCCCGGGGGTTTGCAGCCCCTTATGTACTTCCTATATTTCTAACTCTGCATAAATACTAATTATCATTAACACCTCTTTGGGGTTCATACCCAGTGGTCAATCCACCTCTTACTCCAAGAAGCTACACCACCAATCTTTTGGGGGGCAGTGTAGACTCGTAGAAAGAATGCTGGGTTCTATTATGGCTCTTTCCCTGACAGTCTACGTAGACTTGGACAAGTCACTGCTCTCTCGACATTAATTAGTTTCTCATCTATAAAACAATGAAGCTGTGTTAGCTGAGTTCCAATCTTCAGGCCTAAAACATTTAGTTTCTTCAGAATCCTAAAGTTTCTCTCTTTGATCAACCAGATTCAGCTGTCTAACATAAAGAAGCAAAGACCAAGGTGGCAGGCCTCCCTTTATCAATCCACGTCAGGCTTAATTTCTCCTGCTAGTACCACAGCCTTCTCCTAAGGAGAGGCCACTTAGGTCCTCAGGCTTCTCAGAGGGTCAGCTATGCCAATTCCCATCCTGAGGAGTGATGCGCACTTAACAGTAATGTGTTGAATCCTATGAGTATAGTTACAATATTTTCTGAACTAAGAACTCAGGCATGTAACCTGACCAAGCACTTTGATGTTGCTACTTCCAGATACAAGAGACAATCTGACAGATGGAAGAATAAATGGGAAAATATAGAAAGTTCCTGAACTTTTTGGGGACTTAAGGGGACAAGAGGGCAGAGTAGTTGAAAAGAATGTAGGTCCTTGCTAGCCATACCGGGGATTCTGTCCTCGTCTCCCGATTGGATTCCCTGCCTCTGGTTTTGACCCTCTATGCAGTCTGTAAACAGGGCCTGGTGAACTATAAAGCACCTCTCCCTAATAAGCTGGAATTAGATAAACAACATTGTCCTCTGAGAACTAAACTGTCTTTAAAAAATAAAATGCATCACAAACAAGATATACGTAATTACCTGAAAGAAACAGACTGGTCCTCTAGCCAGGATTTGAGTAACATGTCTAAAAACTCAGGTGTCCACCAGAACGGAGGTTGGACACCAATGAAGGTAGATTTTCTAAAGGAGGCTTGAAAGGCAACTGTGAACTGGGCACCTCCCAGAAGTGTCCCGAAGAGAAAGAGGTGGACATCTTGACCCAGGAGTCATGCAGGTCTGTCTCTCCAAAAGCTGACAACCAGTCCTGGGGGCAGCCGGGCAGCCCCTCTCCCAAACATCCCTTTATCTCACTGCTAGTCTCTCCCATGGACAACCACCTTCTCTCGAATGCAAACCAGTTGGTGTGGTTCTCCTGCTTCCTTCATTCGGAAATTTCCCCACTGACATTCTTGCTGGTCAAGCCCAAGCTCTCCAAAGCTCTAAATCACACTCTGCCCTTCCATCTGCTTTTTTCTTAAACACACACACACACACACACACACACACACACACACACACACTTAATATTTGCTACCTGAAACAGTCTTGGCCCTTTTTATGGTCTTAAAATTAGTTTTAATTTATTAAAGTGATACATGAAATAGCCTAAAAAGCCAAATTGTAAAAGGATCTTAACAAAAATAATAGTCTTTTTATAAACTATTTTAGTTCTTTTTTTTTTCCTGAATTCATGTTCGTATTTCTAAAGTGGATGCTTATGTTGCTAATCCGTCTTTGAAATTTTTGTGTGTGCTCTTTTGAAATTTTATTTTTACCAAAGTAATACATGTATATGGATTTCCATGTCACACTGTATCACAAAGATTATAATAAAACCCCACAAATTCCCCGTTCTACCTGTCCTCCCTTCAACTCCCACTCTCAGAGACAGACAGTTTTCAAATCTTTTAACTGCTTGTTTTGGTATTTACCTCCTTGTTTCTAAAGAACACACTTGTACTTCGACTTCTTGATTTATTTCTCAGTTGTACGTGTTATTATGGAATTCCTACTATTCGGGGAGGACACAGCCCTGTTACACACACTCCCACCGCCAGCCCCCAGTTCTCATGAAGGCGTACACGTCCCCTCCTCTCATTCTACCATCGTAGTCATATCACAATGTTTTGATTAAATCAATATTACTGTTTTCCATTATTATGACTTTCTCAATACTAATAGTGGATTAATCGCACCATATGCCATAATTACATTTACTTTCCCATACAACTTTTTCTTTTCCCTGGTGTTGAGTAATATTATTTTTGCTTGCATCGTTTTCTTCGTATATATGATGAATTCTCCCCAAACTCTGTCACAAGTGCAATTCTTCTGTTTTAACATAAGTAATCCATCGATATATATTTTTTTCATTCAAGACATTGTTCCTGTTGCAATCCAGGCTAGCTGCTCTCTAGACCTGTACAAGGTTGCCCTAAGACCTTCTCCATTCCTCATAACCCTGGGGTTCTGTGTTGGATCTCCTATTTTCTAGATTCCTGGGCCTTTTTTCTGAGTTCAAGTCTGCATTTCGCTGAGGCCCTATCTCCAGTGCTTCCTGAGGAAGGAGGCACAGGACATAAAACCTTTAGATCTTACATGTCTTAGAACGTCTTTCTTACATCCTCATCTTTGATTTATACCAACTGAGTATGGACTTCTAGGTTGGAAATTACGTCCCCTCAGGATTTTGAGAATACTACTCCAACGTCTCCTAGCTTCCAGTGCGGTTGTTGGGAAGTCTGGTGTCATTCTATTTCTTTATCCTTTGTACATGACATGGTTTTTCTCTGGGAGCTTTCAGGATCTTCCTTTTAGCCCTGGTATTTCACAGGAGCTTACCTTGGTATGGGTCTTTTTATCATTTATCTTGTGGCTTACTCAGTGGGATTTTCATTCCTGTAGTTCTGGACATATTCTGGTATCATGTCTATGATCATTTCTTTCCTGCTGTTTCTTCCCTTCTCAATTTCTGGAATTCCTACTGTTGGATGTTGAACTTCCTCAATTGATCTTCCAATTTTCTCATCTTTTCTCTTCTATTGTCCATCTCTTCATCTTGCTATTCTGCTCCCTAAGACATTTCCTCACCTTTTATTTTCTGGCCCTTCTGTTGAAATCTTTATTTTGGCTCTCACTATCTTTTATCTCCCAGGTTTCTTCTCCTTTCTTCATCACCTCTGTTCCTTCCAAGTTCTTTTTTTTTTTTTATGTTTGCTTGCTTGCTTACAGGTTGATGATCTTCCCCAAATAGCCTTGTACTAGCTGATCATGTCTGGCTACCTAAGGTTTGGTTTTTTTTTTTAATGTCAGTTTAATTTACAGGAAGTGAAATATATCTATTTTAAGGGTTCTTGACTGGTGTTCCTTGGCAATAGGTTCCCATGACACTAACAAGTTGATGGGAATCTCTGTGGGTAGATGGTGTTTGCCAGGTGGTGGGCTTCGCTACAGAGTTACTGAGTTGCAAGCCTGTTGGTTTTTTTGTTGTTGTTGTTGGAAGATTGGCAAATTTCATCTTCTGGGGGCCCTTCAGTTCCCCAGAGAAGACCCTTTTTCCTTTTCTGTGGTCCTGACTTTGGTGTCCTGGATGTAGATCCCTTTGCTTACAGCCTTGTTTCAACCCCTCCTCCACTGTGTCTGGTGTCCCCAAGTCCAGAGCTTCTTCAATTTCGCCAAAGAATCAACCTCCAGCTGCAGAGTTAGGGGTGGGATGGGAAGAGTCCCTGGCTGAATGGGGCTGGGGAAGGGCCAAGAGGGTCTGTCAACAGATTTTCAATATTCTCCCTGTTTTCAGTTCCACACCTCACCCTACCTTGTGGTTCACAGCACCTCTGAATCCTGAGCACTTATGGAGCTTTCTGGATGGAATAGCTTACTTCTGATCAGCATTCCCAACCTTATGTGTTTCTACCATTTTTTATTCCTTTACTCATATTTCAATGACACTTGGGGAAGCAACAGAGATAAGTAAGTTAATTTAACTTGTATTTAACAGGAAGTTTGCCTTCTTATTCCGGCCAACTCCTATTCATCCTCTGGTGACTTATTTAACATCGACCTTTTCCAGGAAGCTTGTCTTAATGTCCCTAGGTTGGATGAGGAGCATTTCTTCTGTTGTCCCACAAGATTCTTTTCTTGACTCTATCACAACCTTAATCAAACTGTTCTGAAAGTGCCCATTTTCATGTCTGCCACTTCCTGCAGACTGGGAGCTCCTGGTGGTCTGGAGTTATGTCTTAGTCATGTCCATAGCCTGAGTTCCCAGCATCTAGTCCACAGAGGTGCAGAGCAAATATATGGTGATGGAATGAATGAATAAATGAATGAATGACTATAAGGATGAATCAGAGAAGCCAGAGGGGTCATCTAGAAAGGGAAATGAGAAGCTGAATACAATTGTTCCTATGCAAAGTCAGTTTCCAGAAAGTTGTAAGTTCCCTAAAAGCGGTACATACAGAGATACTCACTGTAGCATGATTTAAACTAGTAAAAAAAAGTGAGTCCAGCTTCTACTCTCAACATTCAGAGGATGGTTAAGTACATATGGTATATCCTTGCCATTAAAAATTATGCCATTAAAAACTATGCTTATGAAGAATGTGCAGTGGCATGGAGGAATGCTCAAACAGGAAAAGCAAGCAAGCAAGCAAGCCCTGACCCGTGTGGCTCAGTTGGTTGGATGTCATCCTGCAAAGTTAAAGGTCATGTGGTCAATTCCAGGTCAGGGCACATGCCTGGGTTTTGGATTCAGTTCCCAGTCTGGGTGCATATGAAAGGCAACTGATCAATGTTTCTCTCACACATCGATGTTTGTCTCCCTCTCTTTCTCCCTCCCTTCCCCTCTTTCTATAAATAAATAAATAAATAAATAAATAAAATCTTTTTAAAAAGACAAGAATATATCATATGTGCTATATCATTTCAACTACATGAAAAGAAGGCAGAGAATGAGGGAAATACACTAAATGTTCTGAGTAGCTGCCTTTGTGTGTGGTAATGATGGGCAACATTTTTCTCCTATGCTTTCCCAAGTTTTCCTAAATTTTCCAATGGAAGAATACATTAAGTGTATGATTTTTAAAAGTTCCTTAAAAAGGAAGATAAGTTTCCTGAGAGTGCTATGAACAAAATGCTCAGAAGGGGACCTAAGGGTCTGTGTGCACATCTAGCAGTGCTTTCTGGGAAGGCTCAGTTCTTCCCTGGTCAGAGACCCTGAAGGCCCTGGCCCGTGGGACACAGCCCCATCCCCGCTGCAAGGCAGGACCTAGCTCCGGAAGCCAGTGGTGCCCATGAAGCCCAGCCCAGGACAAATCATAATGTCATAGGCTGTGTTGGGAAACAGAGACTATTACACTGGTCCCCACACTTTAGAGGCCCTTCTCCATGAGATAAAGTGTCTTGTGGGGCAAAGGGAATATGTCCATCAGGATCTTTGGCCCTCTCTCTTCCAGACTCCACTCCAGGTACCCAGGACCCCAGAATTCCTTGTCCATGGTTCTTGAGCTTACTTGAAGAAATTGTATAGTCTTATTATCCAAGTCCACCTGTGAAGCCCAACGGGTGGCCGAAGGGAAGGAGAAATAGATGGGGCTCAGCTGTGAACTATGGAGCCCATATACATCTAAAGGTTCCATATGAACCACAGGTGGGAATAGAAGGGTGAAGGGCCAAGGGCCTCCACTGTACCTTGCCTGAGCCCCGGAAATATAGATGCAGGCAAGTCCATAGGTCCCTGCTAAGCCTCAGGGTTTGTAGAAAGGCCTAACCTTGAGTGTTGGACAGATTAGGGCTCAAATCCATTTATCTGCTATGCAATGGTGGATGAGTCTATTCCCCTCCCTGAACCTCAGTTTCCCCAGCAATAAAATAGGTATAACAATCCCAACTTCATAGAGTTGTCGTGAGGCTTACCGAGAGCAGAATGGCTTAGTGGCTGTGAGCACAGGCTTTGGGACAGACAGGCTTAGGTTTGAATTCTAGCTCTGCACCTCCTAACTATGTGACTCACATCTCTAAGGCACAGTTTGTTGATCAATAGTATAGAGATCATAATACCACTAACCAGATAGAGTTGTCGGAAGGATTATGGTTGTAATGAATATGTAATAACATTGGAAAATTCTTGAATGAGAAAAGGCAGCTTAATAATGGTCTTGTGAACACTGGCTATGGTGGAGCTGGCTGGGCATCTGCACTCCCCATTCCCCTGCCCAACCTTATTCTCCTTCATAGCCCTTACTACCACGTGACATATTCTGTATCTTCTTGTCGTTTCTTTTCTGTCCCTGCTCCCTACATTCACACACTAAAATGTGTGCTCCTGAGGGCAGAGGTTTTGTCTGTTTTGTTCACTGTTTCCCAGTGCCTGGAACAGTGGGAGTGTGAAGATGTCCTTCAGTTGCCAAGTAGATATCTGCCAGGTAGACAGGGGTAAAAGGCGTTCTTGGACAGGAAAACAGCTGGAACATAGGCATGGAAGCATAAAGAAGTCCACCATGCTTGGGAAAGCCTAGACAGCTCAGTACAACTTGAATGCAAGATCAGGAAGGGAACAGGGTGGCTACAAAGATGAGTGGGGCTGTGGTGACCCAAACGTGCTCACAAGAGCTTTCCTAGAACTGCAAGTGGTGTGGAGACCTACTTGTGATGGCCAGGAAGTAGAAAAGCACTAGGGAAGGAGCAAAGTTGCCGCCCACGTTCAAGTGCCACCTAAATCACGACAATGTGAAAGGTAAAAGTAAAAACTGTGCGGAAGATAACTCAGGTGGAGAAAAAGACCGCTTTCTAGGGGGCCCATCCGAGCTAGGAATCAGACCTAGAAGTGACAAACAGGCAGGTACGGAAGTCAGGTGGAAGAGGTAATGGTGACACGCAAGAAAATCTTATAAAGGTTTACTGAAAGAGAAGAACAACTAGAGGAACCACAGGACAAATCAAAAAGCTTGTTGGACAGTGTCACTGCTTTCAGCAATGGATCCACATGAGATCAAGGCTGAGATGATGGTGGTGTTGCAAAACAAAGGCCATGGTGCTTTCCACTGCAGCTTGTCTTTTTGCTTCTGATTACTCTTCCTGTAGTCCTCGTTACCACTGCTCAGTGGACAGGCTCTGGGATGGTAAGGACGGTGCTGCTGCTGCTGATAATGACTGCTGTACACTTAAAGGTAAACACTTGTCTATCACTTTTTAAATTTCTTTCTTAATAAATAAAGAGACAAGTATCACTTCACATTATTTTAATGAGAAGAAAGACAGGCAGAGACTATAACAAAGAAAGCTTTGAGTAGCAGGCAAGAGGGTAGCAAACTTCATTTGGTAATTGCTGGGGAGCCTCTGGGGGGGTTGGCCCAAGGAGTGATAAGGTCAAATGCTCTCTTCCGTACCACCCCGCCCACTCCTTTCAATCACCAAAGCAAGCTTTATTTGGTCCTTTGTATATTCTGCCTTTTAATACTCCAAAAAAGAATACAGTGACTATTTATTAAGCATTTACAATGGTCCAAGACTTGTTATTACTTCATAACAGTTGTGCTCGGTAGTTATTCTTCTCATTGTGTACATGTGAAAACCAAGGCTCAGGGTAGCAATGTGATTTACCTAGAGTCACACAGCTAACAAGCAGTGCAGCTGAAGTTCAGGTCTGGGTTTGTCTGACTCCAAAGCCAATGCTTTTAACTGCTACAGCTGTGGCTTCCTTTTGTCATGTCAGAGCTGAGCAGTACTTTATCTCCCATATCAGCCCGTAGGCTTGGCCCCTCTTCCTTGCCTGGCTCTGGTCTCCCCTGCACACAGCACAGCCCATGGCCCCCCATACCATGAACATTCAGGGAGTGCTTCTGGAAGAGAGAATCATTCCAGGATGGAAGAGAGGAGCACCAGAAAGAAAAGGTGGGCTGAGGCACAGGTTCTGCAGCCCAGATCAGATCGGCACTATGACAGAGAGCGAGAGCGAGAGAGAAAGAGAGAAGGAGGGAGAGAGGGAGGGAGAAGACAGGAAAATAGAACTGGCTTTCCAGCCCTCCCTTCCTGCCTCCCTCGGCTGGAGGAAGAGGGATGGAGGTGCAGCCATGATGGGAAAGAGAGTGGGTGGAAGGGGGAGCAGCTAGAGCAGCCTGCTGTTGCAGAAGCCTGGGCGCAGCCTCAAAGCCCCCTCCTGTGCACTTGGGGTCCATCTCTGGCCCACCTGCTCCCAACTGCCTGAGCAAAGGATTTGGGCTTCTCTTCCAGCACTCACCCAAATCCTGCCAAAGCACAGCTCACAGCAGACCTAGACCCTCTTCAATCACAGCCAGGACATCCTGAGAGGTAGAGGGGCTGGCCCAGAGATCCAGAGGGAGGCAGTGGCAAGGCAGGGGTCAGGATGCAGGTCTCCAGTTCCTAGGCTGAGGACTTTCTAGTCTGCATGGTCTAGATGGCTGAGAGTGAGGAAAAGGGGCGCTCCGAAGGCTGCCACAGAATACACATGACAGGGCTGGAGCCATAGGCAACACCTGCCAAAAGAAGGCCATCCAGCGTTGGGTATTTGGGTTTTTTTTTTTATCATTTCCACTCTGAATCTGGATTGAGAAAACAGAACAACCATTTCTAAAGGTAGCTTTAGTCTTAGATTGGACCTGAAGAGCACAAATGTTTGTATCTCCCCTCTTTCCCAGGACCCCACTAACATGGAAGTAAAGGAATAAAATACGGTATGAACTCCTAACAGTGAAGCAGATGCAAGAGTGAGGGTGATTATCAAAAGGGGAGAGACATCCACACATTTCTGGAAGCAAAAAACAAACAGAAGACTGTTCACAGTCGAAGGACAGCCAGGGACACCACTCAGGGGCTTACAGCTGGAGAGGGAGCCAGTCAGGCCGCCAGAG
Organism: Tonatia bakeri; assembly: GCA_004024845.1. Lineage (NCBI taxonomy): Eukaryota > Metazoa > Chordata > Mammalia > Chiroptera > Phyllostomidae > Tonatia > Tonatia bakeri. The sequence continues at coordinate 22,770 of PVIA01011259.1, forward strand.
GCCCGGGAGACTCCAGACTAGGAGATGGTAGGTATGAGGAAGGGGCTGAAAACGGGGGAGGAGGGGGGTCAACTGAAGGCAAATACAACTTCCAGACCCAGGGCACGAGCTCCCTGGCATTCACCCTTGGGCAAAATATCAGAGGGCTTTTAGCTAAAGAAATGAAACTATCTGGGATGAATTAAGGTACCCAGTGACATGTGGGTGCCCTCCAAGTAAAGTGCTTTTTTTATTCTGCCATTTGGAGGACCCACGTTATAACAGCCAGCTCCCTGGTGATCCACCTAAAATAAAGCCAGTGAGGGAACGGACCAGCCCGGATAGACAGACATCTCAGTCAGACCTTCTACTAACTCATTTATAGAGTATACAATGGAAAATATGAGAGAAAAGGTGAGTGGCCTAGAGGATCGATCTAGGAAGTTCAATATCCAACTAACGCATTCCAGGAAGAGGAAACGAAGGGGAAGAAACTATCAGAGAAATTATGTAAGAAAACACAAAGTGCATCAAATGGCAAGGGCTCACTGAGTACCAGGTGGGGTGAATGACAAGCAGACCTTGAGCTGAATGCTGGTTACATAAGGAATATTTGGCTGGTAAAAAATGACCAAGTCATTCATTTGTGATATGACCACTTTTGTATATTTCAGTATGAAATTTAAAAAAAATGCTCTCCTAAAAATCTCCAAGTAAAATATCTCCCCAGAAGATGTGTTATGATTATCTTGTGGATTCAAGAACTCCACACAAGAGTAAACAACCAAGCAAATAAATAAGAAGAAAGGAAGCCAGAGACGCAGGCAGGGAGGAAGGGAGGGAGGCATAAAGAGAGTCCTGGTTCAAATATGAAACAAAATAAAAAGTGGTGTCATTTTGAGCAATTTGTAGAACATAAGAAAGGAAATTTCATTTGCTCTTGAGGCTAGAAACATTTTCCTGGGAGTACAGAGGTTGTGACAGTGGACCTGTGGGAAGTGATGTGCAATTACAGTGCATTTACTGGGTCCTGCGATGAATAATATTGACATAGCCATCATCACATAAACACAGTGTCTTGATGTTCAAGTTTTCAAATCAATTTGTCTAGCTAAAGCACTTGAAACCTAATTATTGTTACAGCACAGGATACAAATGTCACCAGCCTCACTGCATGCAAAGCTACTGAATACAAAAAAGCGGGAGGTGGAAGGGCTGAGGAGAGGTGGAAGGAAGGATGGGGCACTAGTAACTACATCTTGCAAACAGAGTGGTCAAGAGATGTTGTGGAAAATTGATGGAACAACAAATCACCTATTAAAATAGTATTTAATAAGGTAGCTAATAGAGGAAAACATAGTGATACAATTATCAAATTTTAGGAGGGGGGATGAGAAAGAGCCAGTTGTTATAAATAAGCGAAATTCTCATTTGTCACAGCAGGAAGAATTCAATAGGTAAAGTTTACAGTTGATAAATGAAGAAATAACCATTGGAACCTGTTGTTTAGAGATAGGAAGTTACCACCGGAAAACCTAAGTAGTGAAAGTGGTACTTCTGGGAGCTGAGAAGTGGAGGCATTGGCATTTTTTACCATGTATGTCTTTGTGTACTATTTGCATTTTAAAAAAATTATTATACATTTTAATTTATTTTTTTAAATTTATTTATTTATTTTTAGAGAGAGGGGAAGGAAGGGAGAAAGAGAGAGAAACATCAATGTGTGGTTGCCTCTCACATGGCCCCCACTGGGGACCTGGCCCGCAACCCAGGCATGCGCCCTGACTGGGAATTGAACCGGAGACCCTTTGGTTCACAGGCTGACACTCAATCCACTGCGTCACACCAGCCAGAGTATTTGCTTTTTTTAAATTGTGTAAACAGACTGCTTTGATTTAATTTTAAAAACAAGTCCCTCCTCTTTCTTTGGACCTCAGTCGCCCACACGGTACACGCAAAAGGAGGAGGTTGATGATTCCAGAGGGAGGTGACATGAGGACCTGTTCTCCAATCGATGCTTCTTTTCAGAGCAGGAGCAAGACGGGTGAGTGGACTGGCTCCTCCCTAACCAACCCCTCAACTCCTTATGGGACCTCAGTCACCCACGCAGATGCAGCCTTCTCGCTGCCCCAGCCTGCGCCATCCTCTGGTCCCCTTCAAACCCCACCATGGCCAGTCCGGCCTCTCTAGCCTTCCATTCATTCAACTATTTACACCCATTAGTTATTTATACCCGCCTGAGTCACAAAGGATTTGAGGTGAGGCAGAAACCAAGATACAATGAGCCATGACAGAGTCATATTAGGAAGGAGGAAATACACCAGTTTTCAGGGGAAGCAAATCTTTGCCAAGCACTGAATTCTTCAAGTCATTGTCCATGGGAGATTTCATGAAGGATAAGAAAATGACTATTTTTGTTTTGTTGTGTTTTGCTTTGTTTCTTTTCAACTTTGTCTTATTTGAATGATATGCTATTTAAATATTTGGATGAGTTATCTCTTATTAAAACTGAAGAATTCCCTGCTAATACCATGATTATGAAATGAGGTACAAGAGCATATGCTTTGGCATAATTGTGGATTATGTCACTGGTGTTCTTCCCCCTGAAATGATTCTTTATTGAACACCCGAAAGACCATTCCAATGATCTTGGGTAATCCTGAGAACTGGGCATTGGCGTCCCATTTTACAAAGCTCAGAGGAGGTAAAATGACTTAACTGAGGTCATCCAGTAGGTTGGAGCACAGCCCAGATTCAAACTTAGGATCTGTCTGTCTTTAACACTCGTTCTCTATGTATCATACCATGGGGTCTCAAAAAAAAAATGCACCCAGGCTAGAGACACCCTGCCCAAGGTAATGGGGACACACTGATGACAGATACAGGCCTGCCCTCTCCCATGAAAACAGGAGAAGGGGGAGTGGGGTGGCAGGTTGGCTGTCGGGCCAGAAACTGCCTCTGAGCTGCCTCACTTACCTAAAGGAGGACGTCTAAGCCAGAAAGCAGCAGAAAGAAGGCTGGGCCTAAATTAAGGAAGGGAAACCATTAAGCCCAGTTATGAATCTAGCAGGTCTGATTTCTGAGGGGCTGAACCAGGGCAGAGGGTCTGTCTGCTGTGGAAGCAAGAGAGCCTTTCTTTAGGTGATGCCCCTTCTTCATCACTTCCTCCCCCACAAATCGTCTAGCCTCCTTGAGCCCCAGGTTTCTCATTGGTAGAACACAAAGATAATGATCCCTACAACCTCCACAGCATTTCAAGGCATCAAATCATTCATTGAAGGGATGATGCTTTGATCACTGGCATTAATATGAGAGTGACTCATCTAATCAGAGCTCCTCTGCTCACATGTCGAATGGCCTTTCACAAGTCCTTTCTCTGTCCGGGCCTCAGTCTTCTCATCTATGAAATGAACAGCCTAAGCTGGATGATTTCTTTTGAACTTAATCCTTACCTGAGGATATGTTCACTGATTTTAGCAAGAAAGGGAGAGAGAGAGGGAGGGAGAGGGAGAGGGGGGGAGAGAGACAGAGAGAGAGAGAGAGAGAGAGAGAGAGAGAGAGAGAGAGAGAGATGTGACAGAAACATTGATTGGTTGCCCCCTATAAGCACCCTGACCCAGGATGGAACCTGCAATCGAGGTAGGTGCCCAATCGGGAATCGAACCCGCAATGTTTTGGTGTATAGGACAATATTCCAGGACAACTGAGCCACCCAGCCAGGGCAACTGAGCTGGATCATTTTTAAGGGTCCTTCCAGCTCCAACTTTCTTTTATGCCAGTATTATTAAAACTCTTTTGGTCATGAACAGTCACCAGTCATCTGAACTCCAGAAGTGAACTGCACTTCCCTCTGTCACAGCAGTTGTCATTGTGCTGTCACAACCTCCCCCCACCAATACATTATCTTTACTCCTGATGCCCGAGCTCAGGCCTTATCATCTCTCATGTAGACTATCCCATCAGCCTCTTCACTGGATGCCCTCCAAACTACCTTCCGAACTGCCCTCTAGTGGGGTCTCTCCAAACATGATTCTCAGCAGTTCATCCCATACTCTACATCGCACACCTTTTCCCTCAGCTGAAAACCCGACGTTGGCTTCCAATTCCCAACAGGATAAAGCTCCTGACCCTGCCCTTCCAGTATGCTCAAGATCTGGGCTGGCCAACTCTTCAGATTCTTCTCCAGACACTGCCTGCCTCCCTGTTTGTGCTCTAGCTTGTACTGACTGGATAAAAGTGCTCTCCTCCGCCCCCCGTCCCCTGCTGCTTCCATGTCTCTGTACTTCTGCTCATGCTGTCCCCTCTGCGTTAACCTCCCTTTTGCCAATTCCCACCAACCCACACACCACCCTTCTTCACCTAGCTAACTCCTACTCATCCTCCAAGCCTCAGTTCAGTCATCACCTCCTCCAGGAAGCCCTCCCTGACAGGGTAGATGTTGCTCCTTTGGGTACCCAGAACCCCCATAGCTCCCCTTTGGCATAGCATACCCAATACCACATTGCAATCACCTGTTTCCACGACAATCTTCTTTATCCAAATCTGAGTGCTCTGAGGCCAGGAACTGTGTGATGTTAATCAAAGGAACCCCTGCCTACAACAGCACACGGTGTGCCACACACTAAGCATACAGTATTCACTGCACTGACCTCTCTCTCAGAGACGTGGTAAGTTCCTACATGACGTCTCCCTCCTGCTATTCCATAGCAGAGTTTTACAAAGTTATTATTCATCATAAAAATGCCTGGAACTGCTGAACACTTCATATGCGTCATCTCTTTTAATTCTCACAACAATCACCATACGGCGGGTTATTTATGAATCGGCCAGCATATCAGTCAGATGTGCACAGTTCTGTGAAATGCTTCCCAGTTCTACATGGACATTCGGGGGAAGAAAGAAATTAGCTACTTTTTAATTACAGATACAATGACCATAATTCTAAAGCGGTTTTGTAGAGGAGAATACTGTTTTTACTCAGATGAATGCAGTATACTGCATTCCGGAATTCAGTAGGAAATCACAAGGCCCAGATATGCAATCATATTATCCCTTTTAAAAAACATAAAAATCAGACAGCTACAAATAAATGCACTTGATATTAGTGAAATGGCACATACAGAGTGATAACTGTGATAGGTTTTCTTCTAACATGTCACAGGAGTCACCCCGGTCAGCAGCGTACCTCTGGTCTGTCATCTTTGCTTTGAAAAAGCAGTGATGCAACGATCTTGGCTGGGTTGTTTAGGTTGCTACGTTCCACCTCTAGGGGGCAGGGCAGCCTCATACACTATTTTCCATCCTTGTCCCTCAGCTTTCTATCCTGATCAGGAGCTTGATGAGTGTGCTAGGCCGCCGGGGAATTTTCTGATACGTTTTTGTAGGGGGCAACATGAGTCTTGCATACCAGAAAACACACTTTCATCCCCACTTCCAACTTGAGAAAACAGAGACCCTGAAAGTTAAGTGACACACTCCTTTCCCAGCACCACACTTTCTCTGAATGCTAAGTTCCCGGAGAACTTCAGTTTCTAAGTGCTTGAGAATGGGCTTCCCACTGTAAATGCTTTCAACATGGGTGCTCGGAGAGAGACCCAATGCCACGAGGAAGTGAGAGTGACTAGCAAATGATCTTGCTCGAAATGAGTTACCTCAAAAGAGGAAATAAGTCACACATTCATCATTTCCCCCTGTGACCAGTGTTTACTATTCTTTCAGGAAATACAGCAGGGAATGAGCCAGAGGGGCTGAGTCTTATTCTGACTCCAAGATACTGTACCTGGCCCAGGGTCTGAGCCCAGAAAAGACTTGATGGACAAATAACTAACTTCTTACTGGACTGGAAGGACTGCACAGAGGTCCTGTGCAGGCCTCTTTGCTCCTTTCAGACCAGAATATTCTTGCCTTGAGGGTCAAGACCACGATATGACATGGCCACAGCACAAGATGAAAGAGTAACCATGGAAGATGGGCCTAAACGTCTCCAAAGTCTCATCTGCCTCTGTTGCCCTGACAGTCTATAAACTGGGAGACTGCTGAGTGCGAGGAGCATCAGAGAGAAGAGGCCAAACAGCATCAGGGAGCTTGAGGGAAAAGCCACAGGGAAGCCAAGAGAATTCTGAAGTTGAGTCACCTCTCTCCATAAAAGTCCTGGAATGAAGAAAAACGTAGGCACCTGTGGGCTTTAGTGCACCAGCATTTAATCTGACAGTCACTTGTCTACGCAACATTTATTGAGCAGCTACTATGTGCTGTGTTATGTGTTTACAAGCCTCTAGCTCCTTCACTCATACCCAGAGCACCTAGCATAATACAATATGCACTCAATCTATGTCAGTTACATCACAGTCTGAGGGGGCTCTCAATCTAGTAGAGAGGACACAAGATGTAAACAAATAACCATCAAGGTATAAAAAGGGCCAAAGTGCTCATTTCAAGGGTCAGGGATAGACCAAACATCAGGAGGGACCCGCAAGCAAACATGGGAGAGATGCCAGCAGAGCCAAGCCTGGGACCTGAATGGAGGAAGCCCAGGAGAAGGGAATAGCATGAGCAAAGACCCAGGGGCTAGCAGAAGGCTGAGTGAGCTAGCAATAGGGAACCCAGGCCAATGTGGCTGGAGCACAGTCCGTGTGAGGGGGGCTGTAAAGAGATGAGAGTGGAGAGGTAAGTTGGGGGCTCATTGAAAGAGGCAGAAGAGTTTGAACATTTCAATTCTCCTGCAGGCAGAAGAGAGAGTGACACCACTGGAGCCCTGCGCAAAGCCTGGCCTGGCCACACTTCATCAGAGGCTTGGTGAAGCAAGAGCAGGAGGGGTATCTACAGGGAGACCATGGCAAAAATCCGCGAGCCAGTTATGAGAAGGAGCCGGACTGGGACAGTGGTCCTGGGAGCTCTGCCGCAGGAAGCCCTGAGCAGCACCCGGACTGTTCTGTCTTTACACCCTGCCAGCCTGCGGGAGGTAACTGTAGCACAGGCTCAGGAGCCAGATGGTTCTGGGACTCCATGCAGTTGTGTAACCTCAGGCAAGTAACCACACCTCTCTGATCCTCGTTACCTTGTCTGAAAAATGGGGATAATGCTAATATCCACCTGGCAGGGACCCTGTGAAAATGAGGTAAGAGGCAGTACTGCCTGATGGGTAAGAACACCAAGGATGGACTCTGGGCTCCTAGCTCCTTCTCAGTTCTTCCCCTTATTCATTGCGTAACCTTGGGTGAGTTATTCAACTTTTGTGGACCTTGGTTTCCTCACCTGTAAAATGGTTTTAATAACAATATCTACATCAAAGGATTCAGGTGAAGGCTGAAGGAAGTCACGCATGGAAAGCGCTTAGAGCAAATAGTGCTTGGCACACAGTAAATGCAGTAAAAGTATGATAACTATTATTACATAAAGCCGCATAGGGTGGCGCCTGGCATGCAGAAGGCTGAGACTCACTGAGCACACGTGTGGCCCCCTCTCCACGTTCCAGGACTTGACTGTGCTCCCAGTAAATTCAGAAGCCACAGCAGGCAGGGGTGGGACAGATGGAAGACCAGCCAGGGCAGGCTTGCATTCAGTCTTCTTCACACCTGCCCCTCCAGTAGACACACACTCTCTTCAAAGCCCTGCCCCCACGTGGGTCCTCGACTCCGGCCTGGCCTATCCTGATCCTCTGGAAAATCACCACTCCCCACCAGCCTTGCTACGCATTTTGTCCTGGGCTCCATCATGATGGGGGGCCAGCCTGGAACCTCGTGTCTCAAGCACAGAGAGCATGGTGTTGGCTCAGCCTGGTGGCCCTTCCTGCTGTGTGCATGCAGCTAAGAAATGTTTGTGGATGACAACAGCCCCATTCTTGCCCCAGATCTAGACAGAAGAGGAAGACTCCTCTAATTCTCATTCAACTCGACATTATCATTTCCTCCCACACGACTATAATGCTCCCAACACAGTAGGGGGAAGATAAATGGTTTTCCCTCCTGAGAAGAAGGAGAGACCCTCCTGGGAAAAGCACAAAGACCCCACAGGAGACAGACTTCCCCAGGGCCCCTCCCTGGGCTTGCTCCCTTCCTCCCGGTGCTCTCAGTCCCTTTGGGGAGCACTGACACCCCACTGCATGTGGGAGACAGCTATATGGTAGACCAGACATTTCCCTGGATGTCAGGAACACCAGGCCAGGCCTCTGGCTGCTGTCTCCTAATGTGATGCAGCTGGTGGGGTGGGCAGGAGGTGGAAGCAGAGGACGGAGAGTTACCACCAAACCAGCTTCAGCTCACCACCGCCTACAGCAGAGCCAGAGCTGGGCCCATGCACAAAGCGTGGGGAACGCAGCTCTCTTCAGCATGGAGAGGCTCAGCAATGGCCCCCAGCATGCCTGTAAATCATTCCAGGTGACTGACCTGCAAGGGGGGCCAGGCCAAAATCAACAAAGAAAGCAAGGGTTTTTTCCTACTCATCTGGAGGTGGGGGGTGGGGGGATGCAACAATTCCAGGGAAAAAGACCTGAGCATTGGTAGCAACCTGCATCTACTAAACAACACACAAACGAATAAGTGAAGCCCTGACATGCAGAGGACCAGTGGCCAGAAGGAGGTTGGGCTTTATCTCGCTCTCTGCTGTTCTAGAAAGGCCACACCCAGACCACAGCAGAAGGCATACTGGCATCCGGGAACTTGTCCAGAAGACACAGTGCAGGAGGATGTGGGAATCCTGGGGGTGACGGGGGTGGGGGTGGACGTAACACCTGCTATCAATTGCAGCAGAGGGAAAGTTCACAGGATTGGGAGACTGTCTTATGGGTAGTGTGATTTCTGCTGCGTCGCTTCACATCTCTGAGCCCTCAGTTGCTTCAGCTGTAAGATGTGGATTGTGTTGAGAGACGCACAGGTTGGGTCGTGGGGAGGACTCAGTAAGTCCCTAGGCAGAGGGGGCCCTCAACAAGCGGCAGCTGGGTCCAGGCCCCTCTCTGCCCTCTTCCTCCACCAGAGGGAGCCTGGGGACCAGGAGCGCCCAGCCTGTACCAGCATCTACCTATCCTCCCCCAATGCAGCAGCCTCTGCTGCTCAGCTCCCACCCCGCCTGCCCTAGCTTCCAGAGGCAGCCTTCTCACCCACTCCACAAACCCAGAACAGGCCTGGCAGGGGAGTCGCTTGCAGCAGCTGTGGTGGCAGCAATGGCTACTGCATCAACAGGCCCTCCTGATGCCTTGCCAGGAGGGAGAGTGGAAAGGAGAGAGACACAGCCTTCTTTCCTCCCCGTTGACTCCCCCATTAATCCTAGAGTCATTTCCTCCTACTCAAATCCTCTAGATACCTAAGGCTCTCCTTGCCTCTCCCAGTTCATGACCCAATCAGATCCCTGACGCCAAGAGATTCTTGTGGATTGGAAAGCTCTAGTGGAAAGATAATAGGCATCGAAGACAGGTGGACTTGGGTTCTAGTCCCAGGTTCATCAGGAACTAGCAGCATAACCTTGAGCAAAATCTCTTCATCCTGGAGCCTCAGTTTCCCCATCTCTAAAATGGAGTTACTGATGCTCACTGCACAGGGCCTCTTGTGAGGACCAAAGAGAAAATACTGGATGTGCAAGTATTTAATGTGTGGTTAGGAGGAATCCAAAGAACTATCTAACCCCTCTTACTAATCCAGTAGGAAATGTGAACCCAGGAAATCCAACAAGAACTGGGAAGGAGCGAGAGGTTGGCTTGTGTGGATGGCAGAAGCACAGAGCTCAAGAGCAAATGGGCTGCCAGCCAGCCAAAAGATTCAAACCTACGTCTGCGGGATGGAGAGTCTCAGTGTCACGGAATCCTGGAATTGAGGGAGGCTCAGGTCCTTTCATTGGGCTTTGTACCCAATTCAGGAAGTGTGCTTTCTCCAGTTCTCCTGGCCCCCCGCTGGGCCTCTGCTGGACACGTCCAGCCAACTCCCACCCCCACCTCTTGAGGCAGCCCACTGCATCATCAGAAGGCCAGGTTGGAAAGTTCCTCCTGATTTATCCCCAATTTTTCCCACTGCTCCCGATTCTGTCCCCTGGAGCCACACATAATGAGGCTGCCTGTTCTGTCACAGGCCTAATCACCCTAGAAGAGTCCACAGCCAGACTGAGGACCACAATATCTGTCCAGTCTCCCCCTGCCCTCCTCCTACCATGGCCCTCTCCTGAAAGAAGACTAAGACAGTGCTTAGTTGATCCAGACCCTCCTCCCTCCAGTGTGTGGCCCCAAGCCCCATGCAGTCAGCCCTGCAGGAATGGGCTCCCAGCAGCCCCACCTGGTCAGAAGAGTCCATCTCCCTGGCCCCCCGACTACTCTGGGACAGTTCACAGCAAAATTCAGCCAAGGGTGCACTGCAGTGGAGCTCAGCTGGGCCCTCGAGCTGCAGCTGCTGCTCCTGGGGCCCAGCCATCTCAACCCAGCACCCTAGTCTGCTGCCTCACCACGGGGGAGTTGCAGAGAGCTGTCTCCCGGCAGATTTCCTGAGGCAGAAGGCTTCCCCACCCCCAGCCCAGCCTCCAAGAGACACTCCACCGGTTGTGGCACATGGTAGGACCAGCTGAGCAGTGAGAGGAGGGGGAAGGCTGTCCATCCGCTAGAGGACTTCAGACTTGCTCTGTAGTGTGGCTGGATTAGTGACAGAACCATCCAATTTAAGCTGGAGTGGCCCCTAAAGAGCATTCAAGGCAGACCTTGCCTTTGAAAGAGATATAGCCAGAGAGAGGAAGGGACTCAGTCAAGGTCACAAAGTCAATCTGCAGCAGAGCTGGAAGGGGAATCCAGGTCTCCTAACTCCCAGTTCAGTCTTCTTTCCAATCCAGCAGAATAGAAATCAGGTAGCCTTTAGGGCAGCCCTGTGAGCCCGCATACCCTTGACATTTATCAGTTTAACATCTCTCAGCCTGACATTTATCCTGCCCAGCAGCTTACTGTGGTATCTGCATGGAAGAAGTGGACCCAGCCCATGTCCCACCAACCCAAGAGATAATGCCAAGGTGTCCCAAATAGGCAGACACACAGACCCCAGCACAGAAACTGGCCCTGATCCAAGAAGAGGGAAGCTCTGTGGACTTGTCTTCCTTGTCTGCTCTTTAGCTGGGTGGTGTTTTTCTTTAGGT
>PVIA01011259.1:33945-45810 GCA_004024845.1 Tonatia bakeri
AAAAAAAAAAAAAAAAAAAAAAAAAAAAAGGCGGTGGGTTTTCTTTTTCTGGGGGCTCTGAGTTGGCACCTTCACGCACAATAAACACATCATAAATAAATAAATAAATAAATAAATAAATAAATAAATAAATAAAAAGAAAGCCATCCCCTGGCAAGGTTACAGCCAGGGAGTGAAAAAAGTGGAAGGGCGATGACTGCTGTAGGCTCTCCCTCTCCCTGGCTGCGGTTCTGAGAAAGAAGAGATGCCTGCTCCCATAGGGCCGACCCAGTCTGGGGTGGCTAGACAAGGGGCATCTGCCCGATGAGGGGTCCGGGTTCCTCCTAACAGAATGGGACAGGAGAGAAGGACATGGAATCAAGCATCGGGTTCTGACTTTACCAACTAGCAAAGTTGGAGAGGGAATAAAAGGGGAAGAGGCAGGGGTACAAACACGTTCCTTACTTTCTCTGGAGGGTTGTGGCCGGGCTGGTGCTGGTACTGGTGCTGTGGCCGCCACCGGCCCCGGGACTGGAGCTCCTGGATGCGCCACGGCTTAGTTGGCCCCGCTCCCGAGCTGAATAGCCGCCTTCCTTTTCGCGGCCCGGGTGCGTCGGTCCGGCCTCCCGCCCTCCCCGCTCGCGACCCAGGGCTGGGTTCTCGTGGTGCAGGTGGCACTGGGCCACGTCGCGCTCTCGGGCTGGGTAACCAGTAGTGTCCTGGAACGGGTAGGAGGCGTCCCGCTCCTTGTCCCGATACACCGCCTCCCGGTTCTGGTAGGCGCCGTCCCGGTTCGGGTACCCCACGTCCCGGGCCGCCTGGTGGAACTGGCTCTCCCGCAGCTCGCGGTGGTGGAACTGGGTGTCCCGCAGATTCTGGTACTGGCTCTCGCGGCCCGGGCTGTCCCGTGCGCCGTGGGGGTCCCTGTGCAGCTCCCCACGGTGCAGCTGGCTCTCCTCCCTCAGGTCGCGGTTCTCCTGGGTAAGCTGGTCTAGCTGGCCCTCCAGCTCCTCGATGCGCCGCCTCTGGGTCTCCAGCAGCTGCTGCTGGCTCTCTATGATGTTGTTCAGCTCCAGCAGGTACTCCACCGCCCGGTTGGGGCTTTCGGATCCCGGGCCGCCCGGGGGCCCCGACCCCGCCTCCATCCTGGCTGCCCAGGGACAGGGGAAGGGGCAGGAAAGCCCGGTCCCCGCTCTCTCACGGCGCCACCCTCCCCCGGGCCCAGCCGGGGGAGGGGGCCGGCGGGACGCGAGGGCGCGCACCGGGCTTGAGGGCCCGGGGGCCCGGGGGGGCCCGGGAGACAGCGCTGGGTCCGGAGGCACGGGGAGCAGGAGCTGAGGCTACCGCTTCTGCCGCCACCGCCACCACCACGGCACCGGAGGACGCGGCCCACGGCGCTCCGCCCGCTGCGGAGTGACTGCGCAGCGCGGCCGCGCGGGACCGCCCCGGCCGCCGGCCCGCCCCCCAACCCTGCCCCCACCCCGTTCTCCCGGCCCGCCCCCGCGCGCCCCACCTGCCACAGCCACCAGCGTCCAGAGTGGGACCCGCCCCAGGCACCCGGACCAGCCCCGTCACGGGCTGCGGGAGATCGCTCCCTTCACCGGTCCCAGGGTCCTCACCCAACGCTACCTAACGAAGCCCTCCGTGCCAATCCGTCCCAATGCACCCCGGGTCCGCCAGGCCCAAGACAGTCATCTAAGACATCCCAGGAACCCTCATCTCAGGCAGCTACCCCCACCCACCGCCGGTGCAGGCATCCCACGGAGTCCCTATCCCCTTTGGGTCTTCCAATCCCAAGTGTCAGACACCCGCCAACTTAGCCAGTGCCTGGGTCCTCCAACCAAAGCAGTGTCAGGATCTCCCATGCCAATAAGCCCTGGGACTTACCATCGCAGACAGACTTAGGATCAAAGCTCTGTATATTCCTTCAACCCTCATTTTCTGCTCTTCTTTGGAAATGTCTTCCACATTCAGCCTATTATCTCCATCCAGTGAGACTGTACCCATCCTTAAATGCCACCTTACTGAAGCCAACCCTGATTTCCCCAGCTAGAACTGCTCCCTTTTTCTCCCCTCTTGACTTCCCACTGCACTTCCTCTAGACTTCTCTGGTGGCATTTGTGGGACAAGTGGAACTGCGCTTCATAGTGCACTCGTTTGCATTCTCGTTTTTTGTCCTTTGCCAGACTGAACTCCTTAAATCCAGAAACATGTCTTCATTCGCCTCTGTGAGCACATTGCGGTAGAGGAGAAAGCATGAGTTTTCTAATCAGAAAAAAAAATTATTTAAATTTCATCTTCTCTCTAAACTTTCATTTCCCTACCAATAACACCTACCTCACAAGGTGGTCCTGGATAAAAGCATGCAAAAACATTTGGCACAGAAAAGATAACCCACAGAATGGGAGAGAATGTGGGCAAGTGATATATCTCCTAAGGGCTTTGCGTCCAAATTATGTAAAGAACTCTTACAGGTAAACAACCCAACAATGATTTGAATGCACATTCCTCTGAAGAAGATGTACAAATGACCAGTGAGCACATGAAAAGATTCTCAACATCATTAGCCCTCAGGGAAATGCAGATCAAAACCACAATGAGCTTCCCAAGGTGTTTTTCTGGGTTCCTGTTGTGACTAAGAGGAAAACTTTCACAATGTCCAGAACCCTTGCTGTTCTGCAGATGAATCAGGGGGGTGTCCTTAAATTCCTTACAGCAGAAACCCACCTAGGTGGCACCAATGTTGACTTTCAAATGAAATGGCACATCTACAAAAGGAAAAGTGACAAAATCAAAGGGGTGTAGGATCAAGGGTGGGAAGAGGGGATGGCTGGGGTAGGGGGAGTGGTGGGTGGGGGAAATGGACACAATTGTACTTGAACAACAATAAAAAAATGAAAAAAAGCAATCACAAAAAAACCCCCAAAAAGTATTTAAAAGGAAAAAATAGGAAAAGTGATGGTATCTGCATCATAAATCTGAAGAGAGGCTGGAAGAAGCTTCTGCTGGCAGCTCATGCCATTGTTGCCACTGAAAAACCCTGCTGATGTTAGTATCACATTGTCCAGGAATACTGGCCAGCGAGCTGTGCTGGTTTGCTGCTGCCACCAGGGCCACTCCTGTTGCTGGCTGCCTCATGCCTGGAACCTTCACTAACCAGAATCAGACAGCCTGCTAGAAGCCATTGGCTTCCCGTGATTCCCGATCCCAGGGCTGGCCATCAGCCTCTCACGGAGGCGTCTTATGTTAACCTGCCCACCATCGCTCTGTGTCACACAGACGCTTCCTCTGCACTGCATGGACATTGCCATCCCTGCAACAACAAGGGAGCTCACTCAGCGGGTCTTTGTGCATGTGCGGGACCATATCCTGTGAGCATCCATGGGAGGTCCTGCCTGATTTTTACTTCCACAAAGATGCTAAAGAGATTGAAAAGGGAGAGCAAGCTGCTGCTGAAAAAGGCTGTGACCACAGAGGAATTTCAGGATGCTGCTCTGGCTCTCCGAGTTTACTGCTGCTCAGCCCAAGATCACTGAATGGGTAGGAATAACCACTGGGTGGTCTTAAGCTGTTCTTCCACATGCTCCTAAACGAAAAATGGAAATAAGGTTGTTGAAAAATAAACATCAGCTTCTTAAAACACACACACTGAGATACCATTTCACACCCACCATGAGAGCTAAAATAAAAAGGACAGACAAGGAGAAGTATTGGTGAGCAAGTGAAGAAATTGGAACCCTCATTCTTTACTGGTGGGAATGTAAAATGGTACATCCAAATTGGTGAGACAATTTGTACATGTCTCAAAATGTTAAACACAAAGTTATCATATGACCCAGGAAATCCACTCCTAGGGATATACACGAGAGAAATAAATACATACATCCACACAAATGTTTGAACATGAATGATCATAGCAGCCTTATTCATAATAGTGAAGATATGGAAACAATTGAATGGCTGTCTATTGAAGGTGAATAGGAAAAGAAAATGTGTCACATCCACACAGTGCAACATTATTCAGCCTTACAACGGAATGAAGTCCTGAGGCATGCTAAAACATGGGTGAACCTCGAAAACATGATGTTAAAAGAGACTCAGAAGGACACATATCTTATGATCCCCTTTATCTAAAATTCAAGAATAGGCAAATCCATGGAGATAAAGAGTAGAGTAGTGATTTTCAGGGACTGGGGCATGGGTTGGGGAAAGGGGAGTGACTGCTAATGGGTATGGTTTTTTTTTTTTTTTTTGGTGGGGGTGAGGAGAATGAAAATGTTCTAGAATTGGATTGTGGTGATGGCTGCACAACCTCGTTCATGAAAAACCACTGAATTAGACATTTTTAAGGGAGAATTTTCTGGTATGTGAATTATATCTTGATAAAGCTGGCTTCAAAAAACAGCTTACAAAGACAGAGTCCAGCATATCATAGTAATCACAATAATAATAACTGACACATCTGTGGTGCTTCCCATGTGACAGGCACTGCGCTAAGCTCTTAACATGTACAAACTCACATCACCCTCATGACAGCCCAGTGAGGCAGGTACTGTTCTTGCCTCCCTCTTCCACTGAGAAAGTAAAGCCCAGAGGTTGAATGATTTGCATAAGTTCGCCCAGAGGTATAGCCAGGATGCTCGGATGTTTCCTTCTCACTTCTTTATACCTTTCCTCACACATTGTGAGAAACTACACATTGTACGAAACTGGTGCTCCATAAGTGTTAAATCAATACATCCATCAAACTTCTATTCATCCAGAGAACGTTTACAGAGCATGTATTACGTCCTAGACAATTATTGCATTCTGTCCTTATTCCTACTTCTCTCATTCAGATTCCCTGTGGGGCAGGGACAGACAGATGCAAAGATTCATTCACAAAGTGTTTACTGAGTGCCTACTATGTGTCAATCACTATTCTCGACACCGAGGGGATAGCAGTAAACAAAAGAGGCAACAATCTCTAACTTCATAGAGCTCACAGGGGAAGAAGGACCATAAACATAGAGACTATAGAGAGCATGTTGGATGGTGTACTGGGTTGAATAAAACTCTCCAAAACCTGATGTCCATCCTGTGAATGTAACCTTATTTGGAAATGAGTGTCTTTGCATATTTGCTGAAGATAAGGTGAGGTCATACTCTACTGGTGTGGGTCCTAATTCAATGATTAGTGTCCTTATAAGAAAAATGAAATTTGGACATAGACCCATGCACACTGAGAATGCCATGTGAAGAAGGGGGCAGAGATTGGAGTCACAACCCAAGGAATGCCAAGGATTGCCGGCAACCACTTCAAACTGGAAGAGGCAGTGAAGAATTATTCCCTAGAACCCTCAGAGAGTATGGCCCTGCTGACCTTGATTTCACACTTCTAGCCTCCAGAACTGAGACAGAATAAATATCCACTGTTTTAAGCCACCCAGTTTGTGGTACTTTGTTATGGCAGCCCTAGAAAACTAACATACATGGAGAAAAATAAAACAGGGAAGGATGATGGAGAGGTCTGGGTGAATCAAACATTCCCTGTGCCCTCAGGGAGTTCCCAGTCTAGTCAGAGAACTACAACCATAAGTCACAAACAGGACTAACAAGACAGAATGTGCAAGGCGCTCGAGTGGAGGCACCAAGCCTGTGGTGCTGGGATGTCTTTATGGATGTGAGGACATTTGAGCCGAGCTTAGGATTTCTACAGGTAGAAGTGGTAGAGCTGAGAAATACCCGTGGAAGGGAGCCATGCCCAGTGGGAGGAAAGGAGCAACCAGGAAAACAGTGCTTGTTTGGAGAACCGCATATAGTTTGGTTGAAGAGAGTATGAGAGGTGTGTGTGTTGTAAGGCATAGGAAGAGATGGGAAGACATGGCTTGATTTGATTTGGTTTGGAGAAGACTCATTGACAAACTGGAGCATTGGGGGTGGGGAGAGAGAGAGAGAGAGAGAGAGAGAAACGTTGATTTGTTGCTCCACTCATTCATGCACTCATCAGTTGCTTCCTGCACGTGTCCTCACCAGGGATCAAACCCACAACCTTGGTGTCTCAGGACGACGCTCTAACCAACTGAGCTACCCGTCCAGGGCTGGACCTTCTTTTATAGACAATGGAAAGTCATGGAATGGTTTCGAGCAAGAAAGTAACATGGTAGGAGGGGAGGGGGTCCACATGGATGCTGTATATACTGAATATTACACACTACGAGGTGGGTCTTGTGTTGGTTACTTGTTGTTGTACCTGCTGCCTCCCCAGAGGCATTTCCCAGAAGCTTTGGCCCCTGGTAAGATTACCCTAGAGCCAGCTTTGCTAAGGAATACAGAGCTCAAACAGAAAAGAGACCTGGAAACCACATCTTCCAACTGCCGGTACCCAGTCAACAAGAACTTGTCATGATAACGAGAGCCATGAAATATTTTCCTCCCATGCAAAGGTGGCATCTGTTCAAATTGTTTTTTCCTATTGGATTCTCACAGCTCTTCTCATAAGCAGATCTTCTGTACCTGTTAGCTGCCAGACACACGATGGGAAAATCAGATTTAAAAACAGAAGTCATTGGTCTTTCCCTCAAAGAGTTTACAGTCCGGAATGTCAGAGCTGAAGCAACCTTAGAGATGAACTCGTTTTTCATATGAGAACACTGGGAACCAGAGAGAAATGATTTGCACAGACTCGCTGTGTAACCACTAGGCTACAATTTCTTATTTGGGCTATTTGCTGAGGTTTGGTGTTCCAAAGAATCTTAAGATTGCAGATTTTAAGAGCAGAGCGGTAGGGAAGTGACCATCTGTGAGAAACATAGGAGAAGGAAAATGGGAGGGAAAAGGAAGACGCTTATCTCTGTGGGGATCCCTAAGGAGATAGCAGTACTTAAAACTGAGACAGCATTTGTCTAATTAATTAATTATCCTTCCAGTCCTTTTCTCCCTACTGGGGGAAGGGCCAAGATGTAGCCAAAGTGCCTGTCAGTCTTGAACAGTCTCACAGAAAGCCATCCTAATAGGCCAGTCAGGAGTTTCGTTTTAGGAACAATTTTCTCTGTGAAGATGATTTGTAAGCTTGATCCTGTCAGAACATAAAACCACACAGCCCAATGCGTTTCCAATTTTGTCCTAGCTGCCATAAAACTTTGAGCCAAATTCAGAGTCCAATTATAATCCAGTTCATTTTAGGTACCTGGCAACATCTATTCGTGCTTCCTTTACATGGGTCTCTGCTCTGTTTTCTTCCACATTTTTATCCCCAATTGTCTTTCGTTCATGTCGCAACTGATGAGTTGCCTAAGATTCTCTCTAAAGTAGGCAGGATATAAATCTTACATAAACTAAACTATATTTACAGATGCTAAGGGGATTTGAACCAATAAAGAACATTGGAAGGAACAGATGATATTTGGCCTAGAGTGCTGGCTTATGAAGATGTGATTACTGGCTTCAAATATCCAGTAGGCTGTCAGTGGTGGCGGGGGTGGGGCATTGTAGTGGAATTATTGTGCTTAGCTCCAAAGGGTGCAGCCAGAAACAATGGATGAAAATTATGGGGAGACAGAATCCCAAAGGGAAGAAATCTCTCACAGGCAAATCTCAGTGAAGATGGTGAATTCCCCATCCCTGGAGGTCTTCAAGTAGTGGCTGGATGGCCTCATTTGGAGGGTCTATTGCAAAGGGATGTAAATACTGGATGGGGCGGTTGGATAAGATGATTTTTAAGGGCTCTCCCTGATATATGCAAAACAGTTCTAGATGTAAAAAAGACGACCGGGGGTGGAGTGGGAAGAGGGGACAGGAAAGAAAGAAACAAAGGTTCATCGAATGCTAGAACATTCTAGCCCAAAGCAGTGAACTGTAACTGTTCCCAAGACTCTTGCAAAAGGACAAATGGTCTGTAAACAGAACCCAAGTCTGCATTTCTCCAGTCCTAGTCCATGTGAGTCCTATAGAACAGGAGAAATAGAAGAATCAGCCTCATTGTTCCCGTTGCCATCTAACTGGCTGTTATTCAAGGAAGAGCAGATCAAGTCTGTTAGAGCTGGAAGGAGCCTTAGAGACCCTGTAGCCCCAATCTCTCATTGTAGAGCTGGAGAGAAAGAAGCCCAGAGAGGGAAAGGGGCCTGTATACCTGTCAGGCACTTCACCTGATCTCATGCAGCTGCAGGGAGCTTTCAGTCCCCTAAATGGGCCTGGCTCGAGGTCCTTGCACATGGTGGGCACCCAGCAAGCAGGTAGAAAATTGGACTGAATTGCCCAGAAGGGCTGAAGCTAGAAGCTAGGCATTTTGACCCTGGCCTATGAAGCTTTCCAAGACAAAATTTTATCTAATTCAATTCGACAGACATTTATTTGGCATCCCTGTGTGCCAGGGCTGGAGCTATAGAAAGAGACGAACAAGAGGCAGGCTGTGCCTTCAAGGAGGAAACAGCTCCTCCAGGGAGCTGGGCTTTTCCCTTCTCGGGCCCTGTGCACCTGCTGTTCTTTTGGCGTGTAAAGCTGTTTTCACTGCCTACTTACCGCCTATTCATCCTTCAGATCTCAGTTCAAATGTCAGTTCATCAGTGGCGCCTTCTCTCCCAGACGACGTAGATCCCTCTGATATAGCTTCTCAGTGAGTCTTTCTTCCTTAAACTTAGCAAGTGTGTAATTATATATTGATTTGTGCGGTTCTTTGTTTGCTTCCCTCCTGCCTCCTTCACTAGACTGTTGGCTCTAAAAGGGCAGATATTCTCTCTTGCTCCACATTATAGCGCAAGCCTGGCAAAAAACCTGGGACATGGTAGGTAAGCAATAAGCTATTCATATTTGTTGAATACCTAAATCAACAATCTAATGGGATATCTGACAGATAAATTATAACTACAATTCAATGTGATAAGGGGTATAAGGTGATATAGAAATCAGTTCCTTAGGAAGGAGGAAGCCAGCTCCTTTGTCAATGGAGCTGGCCTTGCAGAATGTGTGTGCTGCCAGACATCAAAGCACGGGCCGAACAGCACAGCCTTGGTGCAATGCCTGTTGTATTCAGACAAACCAAAGCTGTGTGTCAGCCTTTTTCTATGTCCCCAGCCCCCTGAGAAGTGGGTCAGTTCTGCCATACAGGGACAGACTGGGGGACACCTGAGTGCCGATTGGGGTTCTGGCACGATTGGCAAAATCAGACCACATGGGGCTGGCAAGGCCAAAAGGAAGCTCCTGACATTCAAGATCCAAGGATCTCTCTGTTCTTCAGTGTTCTTCTCTAGAAGAAAAGGACTGAGAGGATTGGTTGGTCCTGGAATCAGGGGACAGTTCTGTGCCTTTTGGGTGGGGTTAGTCCTACTGTCAGGCATAAGAGAATGTTGCCCTCTAGTGGTGGTGTTGTTGTTGATGATGATGATGATGATGATGACGACGACGACGACGACTAGGGGATGTGGTCCTTGCTAGGGTGACAAACTATCCTGTTCTGTCTGGGATTGTTTCAGCACTGAAATTCTGCTTCCCAGGGAGCCTCTAAAGCCCAGGGAAACTGGGACAATTGGTCATCCTACCTCTCAATGGCATTCAATGTGCTCTGCATACACATGATTTCATTAAATGGCTCATAACCCTCAAGGGCAGCAATGAGGGCTCAGGCTCCAAAAATCTGCAGAGCATTAGAGATGCAGCCCATTTTCCAGATGAGGAAAGAAAGCCAAACAGAAGGGAAATAACTTCCTTGTTCAACAGCACATTGCAAGTTGATGGCAGAACAGGGATCTAGGTCTCCAAACCCACAGCCCAGTGCTCTTTGCCTCTGCCTGGCATGCCTTCACCTATTTCATCATTGTGTCTGGGTCCCACACCCTCCAGGAAGCCTTGCCTAAACTACCCACTCCTTAAGCCTTTCAGAAAGCTTCCCCTCTTCAAGCCTGAAACACTCATTTGGCACTTAGCACATGGTACTGGTTTTTTTTAATCCTTTAAATGTGTAACTAGCAAAAAGAAAGAAGTTCCTCAGACCGCCCAACCCTCTTGGAGATACTGGGGAGGAGAGCACCATCTGGGGTGAAGAGTCTCAGGTGTGCCCGTAGTTCATCCAGGGCCCCAAAGCAAGGGCATTTGGCATTACAGAGCAAGGAAAGAGGAAAGGAGAGGCTTTCACAATCACCAGGTGGGATGGATTTGAGAGCCAAGAGCTGAGCACAGGTGAGAAGTCATCCCTGCAGCATCAAGAGGAGAGAGATTGAGAGCTTTCCTCACCCCAGTGTCGCTATCAGAGAATGGATCCTAGTTTGTTTTTTTTTTTAAAGATCTTATTTATTTTTCTAGACAGCAAGGAAGGGAGGGAGAAAGAGGGAAAGAAACATCAACATGTGGTTGCCTCTCGTGTGCCCCTGACTGGGGACCCGACCTGCAACACAGGCATGTGCCCTGACTGGGAATCGAACTAGCGACCCTTTGGTTTACAGGCCAGCGCTCAATCCACTGAGCCACATCATCCGGGGCTGAATCCTAGTTTTCTTGCTACCAGAATCGCAGTGTCCTTCCCTGCTCCCCCGGCCCTGATGAGGACCCCCCAAATCAGTTCTTGTCTCTCCCCTCCACTGAGACAAATTTGCAAACTCCCACATCTCTGTGGAAACGGCAGAGAGCAGGGGAGAAGAAAAAAGGAGAAAAATCCACCCACATGCCAACAAACTGGAAAAAAAATAACCCAGGCCTTGTCTCACTCAGCTGTTGGCTTGCTGCTCCCTCCCACTGTGGCGGCTGCTCCTGCCTCCTGGACAGGGACCTGGCTCTGTGCAGCTTCCCTTTCCGTTATGAGCTGGCTTTTTTCAATACCCCTCTCCACACCCCAGGTACAGGAGGAAGGGTCCTTGAGCCCAGGGGTAGGACAGCTGTCAGGAAGAAACGACAGAACCACTAAATGCTTGTGGCCAAACACAAACTCAGTTTCCATCACTGTCCCCAAAACCATGCAGGAGACCAACCCTCCTCCCATCCCAGGAAAAGAAGTCAAGGAGCTCTCTCCTGCCAGGCAACTTCTCCCTCAGATGCTGTGTCCCCTACCTGCCCCCTACCCAGCCCATTCCCTCTGCTGCCTCTCTCTACCATTTCAGTTTTAGGCTCTGTTTTCAGTCTAACTCCCTGTACTTTTTGTACTCTATTTTTTCTTCACCTTCTGTCCTGGTGTGGGGCGCCATATATTTTTTAAAAATGAAATAGAGTGTGTTGATAGGAAAGGAGGGCTCTGGAAATCATCACTCTCAGAAACTGTTGAAGAACATTGAGAAGTTTAGGCTGTAGGAGAGAGGATACGGACTGATAGAACTGCGGAAGGGTGACACCACAGGGGCATTTTAGAGTAATCACGTCCAACCTTTCATTTAATAGATGAGGTGACAGGCCCACAAAGAGAAGAAAAGCTGGGCTGTCACACAGAAGAGGGGACAGATTTGGTCTGTGGACCTCCAGGAAACAAGGAGTGAGAGACTCCTTGTGAAAGACTGCTCCGGTGAAAACAAGTGGGTGAAAGATAAGAGAAAAGCAAAAAAGACACTTTTGTTTCTTCCTTCCAAATCCTTATTCCTGTTATTTTATTTCTTTCTCCTGTTGTGCAGGATCTCCAGTTCAATGGTGAACAAAAGGGGTGATAAGGGGCACACCTGTCTTCTTACTCATCTTAAAGGGAAAACTTTCAATATTGCACCATTATATATGTTTGCTGTAGGATTTTGAAGGGTGGTTTTACCATTTTAAGAAAGTTCCTTCTCACTCTGGCCAGGTGGATCAGTTGTTTACAGCATTGTCCAATACACCAAAAAGATTGCGGGTTGGATTCCCAGTAAGGGCACACGCCTATGTTGCAGATTCAATCCCCAGTCAGGTCAGGGCACATAGGGGAGGCAACCGATCAATGTTTTTCTCTCATCTCTCCCT
>PVIA01011260.1:0-45698 GCA_004024845.1 Tonatia bakeri
TAAGAAAAAGAAGATAAAAAATATGAACAATAAAATGACAAAAAACTCACAACTATTAACAAATGAACCTAAAAGAAAAGAAAAACAATGAAAATGAAAACTAAGCAAACCACCAGAACAGGAACAGAATCAGAGAAATGGATATCACAGGGAGGGATTTCAGTGGGGAGGGGGAAGGGAGGAATAGGGGAAAAAGGTACAGGAAAGAAGAAGCATAGTTGGTAGGTATAAAGTAGGTGGGGAGAGATAAAAATTGGTATAGGAAACAGAGGACTCAACTTATGTACAATCCATGGACATGAACTAAGGGAGGGGGAATGCTGGAGTGTTGGGGTGGCAGCATGGAGGGGGTATAAAGGAGGAAAAATTGGGAAAACTGTAATAGTGTAATAAAAAATATTTTTTTAAAAAAGAAAAGAAAAGAAACATTGTCTCAGAATCTTAACATTTGACTTTAACTTGGGTGATTTATCTAAGGGAAAGCTGAAAAAGAACTGTGTTCAGGTGGTTTTGTAAATAAAGCCTACTCCCTTCACTTCCATATTGGCCTTTGGTGTCATTGTCTCCATCAGACATGGAGCCTGATGACTTTGCAGACTCTCATGCATATGTTGATATACATTACCCCCTTTCCAGTTTTCTAGCAAGTTCTCTGAGAATTTCTTTTTCAAATGACTGGAATTTCTTGAGTGAAATTGTTCTATCAGCCTCACTGTAAGCAAGGATATCTCTAGAAAACCTGATGAATAGGAGGTAGTTTTGAATCCTGTAGTCTACTAAGAAAAAATACCCTACCACACTGCAGCTAAGCTACTTCCAGGGGGCCAGGATCAACTAGTGCAGAAAATTTCCCCTTTACATTTCCAACTTAAACTTTTCTGCTTGATCCTCAGCTTTTAGCACATTCCCCAGAAATAAAGAAGAGAGAAGTTCCTTATGAACACCTCCCAGTTTTGCCCTAGTGTGGGCAACCTACCAGCCTCAACACAAACCTGATCTACAAACAGGGAAGTGCAGTCAGCCATTGCAATAGGTAACTGGGTTGCAGAGATCAACCAAGACTGAACTGGACATTGTGTCTGAATGAACTAACTTGGCTATCACCATGAAAACACTCAACAGGTAATTGTCAGATCCCCGTTTCCTTTTGTTTTATGTTTTATCAGGCTGCCACACCACAAGGAAGCTGGTCATCTCTTTTCATCCCTGCTATACCACCCTCCTGCCAACTGTAGAAAGAACCAGGTTTTTTAGGCCCTGATGTTTATACCATTCGGGGGTCCCTCTTTCAGAATACAAAATCAAAAATAAAATGTTGGAAATGGCCCATGCAAATTAGAAATCATGAGGCTTAAATTTCATTAATTTCATGGGAAATCTATTGCTGCACCCACTGAAGAAAAGGTAGAATCCTAAAACATAGGGTACATTGCACATGTAGGTACTTAGTAAATGCCTTTAGTTACAAAGACATGGAGTTTCTTCTACATTCCTGTAGGTTTCTTGCTGTTTCATCTTGACTTTTCAAAGGAGATGATTCTGCTTTTCTTGGAAACCAACAATTAGAAAACTCAATGTTTGTAACAAAGCTCAAGAGATTTCTAGAATGTTCTATGTGAAAGAAATATTAAAACCAAGATTGTCTAACCTCTCCTTTTCTTAGATAAAGAAGGCCAAAGGCCATATAGTTAGCAGAAAAGTAAGGGCTGAAACTCAGGACTTTTGACTGTACAGCCCACCTACATATTCCCCCATCTTCTCTCTCACAACATAGCCTATCTTCCAATAGCCTCAATGAAAGAGCAACTCCCTCTTACACATTTTGAGAAGATAATTTCCTCACATCTCTCTTTAGGGAAAGACAAGAGTAGTTAAAAGTACTGTAGCCAGTGTGAATCTCAGCTTAGCCATTTTCTAGTCATATAACCTTAGAGTCAGTCACTTAATCATACTGACCCTTGTATGTCTTCATCTGTTGGGGTGGCAGGGGGCGGGGGAAGTATACCTGCTTTGCACAGTTGCAGTTTGGGATGTAAAATATTTCCTGTAGTACTCTCAGTTCAAAATACAGATCATGTAGTCACTAATTCAAAAAGATATATGCACCCCTATGTTCATTGCAGCATTATTCATAATTATCAAGAAAATAAAGCAACCTATTCATCTAGTTATATATAGAGAGAGATGATAATAGAATATTACTCAGCAATAAAAAAATAAAATCTTGCCATTTGTGACAATATAGATGGACTTGAAGGGTACTGTGTTAAGTAAAATAAATCAGACAGATAAAAACAAACGCTGCATGATTGCACATATATGTGGAGTCTAAGAAATAAAATAAATGAGCAAATAAAACAAAACAGAAACAGAGTCATAGATACAAAGAACATACTGATATTTGCCAGAGGAAATAGGGTAGAGGAGTGGGTAAAAAATGTGAAGGAGAATAAGAAGTACAAACTTCTACTCACAAAATAAGTCACAGGGCTGTATGTAATGTACAGCATAAGGACTGAACTCAACGATATCTTAATAACTTTGTACAGTGACAGATAGTTACAAGACCTGCCACCGTGATTACATTGCAAGGCATATAAATGTCAAATCACTATGTTGTACCTCTGAAACTAATATAATATTGTGTGTCAAGTATACTTTTATAAAAATATAAATGCAGATCATGCAAATGAATTTACCTAGGGTCCCACTCAAGGTCCCCCTAAAGAAAAGTGGAAATGAGAGTGAGGTGGGGAGGACTGGGGGAGTGGGGGGGGGGCTGGGATGGGAGCAAAAGACAGAAAACTACTGGAACAATTAAAATTTAAAAAACAATTTTTCAAAAAAAAAGAATTAAAAGATTTGTCTCTGAGATCCATGAAAAGATGTTCAATATCACTAGCTATCAGAGAGATGCAAATTAAAACCACAATGAGATACCACTTCACACTGGTCAGAGTGGCCATAATAGCAAAGCAACAAACAACAAGTGTTGGAGAGGTTGTGGGGAAAAGGGGACTCCAGTGCACTGTTGGTGGGACTGCAGACTGGTACAACCACTATGGAAAACAGTATGGAATTTTCTAAAAAAACTAAAAATGGAAATGTCTTTTGACCCAGCAATTCCACTGCTGGGACTATATCCTAAGAACACTGAAACACCAATCCAAAAGAACCTATGCACCCCAATGTTCACAGCAGCACAATTTACAATAGCCAAGTGTTGGAAGCAGCCTAGATGCCCACCAGTAAATGAATGGATCCAAAAACTATGGTTCATTTACACAATGGAATTCTATGCAGCAGAAAGAAAGAAGGAGCTCCTACCCTTTGCAACAGTATGAATGCAACTGGAAAGCATTATGCTAAGCAAAATAAGCCAGGCAATGAAAGACAAATACCATATAATCTCACCTTTAACAGGAACCTAAACAACAAAACAAAGAAACAAGCAAAATATAACCAAAGACACTGAAATAGAGAACAGACTGACAGTGTTCAGAGGGGAGAGGGGAGGGAATTTCAGGGGTAGTTCAGGGGAAAAGGGGAAGGGTTTATAGGAACAAGTATAAAGGACACATGGACAAAAACTAGGGCGGGTGGAAATGGGAGGGTGGTGGGGAGGAATGGGTGGGTGGGCTGGAATGGGAGTAAAGGACAGAAAAATATACTTGAACAATGATTAAAATAAAATTTAAAAAAAATATTTGTCTCTGAAAAAAAAGTACAGAAGTACAAAAGTGAACCCACATAAATTTGACTGGGAGAGAGAACAATGACCAAAAAGAAGAGATTTCAACCAATTTCAACAAATTCATGGGACATGGAATGTGGGTACAAGCAGGCAGACAAACGAAAGAGGTGCAGGCAGCTACCTCCTTTAAGGGAGAAGAAAAGGAGGGAGGATGCAATCTGCCCCACAGGGTGTCAAGCTTCAAAGAGGGCTCTGGGCTCAAAGTCAGCAGATTGTACCCACATGAGAGTACGAAGTAGGAGATTAATAGGATATCTCTAAACCACATACAAACCCCAGTCCAAATTCTCATCCTCCCCACCTCTTCCCACTCTATCCTCAGGGTAAAATATCTTCAATACTTCTGCAAAGGTACTGAACAAATTACCTGAGGAAAGCAAGTGCTTGCACCATGAGGACTGGCTGAAGCCCCTGACTGAGGCTTTTCCCATAAAATGAAGAATGTCAATTTCCCAGTGGGAAGCCTGCACATACACACACACACACACACACACACACACACACACTCCAGTGGGAAAACCCAAACTAATCATTTAAGGTTCTTTTCTTAAATGCAAACATGCTACCAAGGACCACCAATCTAAAAAAGAATATACAGCAGTTTAAAAAAGACCATGAAGAAAACAAAATAACCCAGAGGAAGCAGAAAATTTCCAAAGCAGAAGAGACTCTTTTCTTAATCCAATTATTATAAAAGGAGATCTAAGAAGCTATTATATCTAGAAAATAATAATAAGGAGCTGTGAAAAAGGAACAAGCAAAGAAGAAGAAATATATTTGGAAAGATTAAAAGTATAATTGCATAGATTGAAAAGAAATTTAAGGATTCCAAAAATAATGTTGAAGAACTCTCACAGAGTGTGAAAGTAATAAGAGAAGATAACATACTAGAAAAGTAATCCAGAAGATCTGAGAAAAGTCTCAAAAAACTATCAGTGGGAAAACTATCAGTGGGAAAACAGAACCATACGTCTTTAATAGATCATATCAGGGAAAACTAAAGGAAGGGAACAAAGGGGTGCTGCATTGAGCATCTTGAGCTCTTAGGCACCATTTGGATTGTTACCATATACACACTTTATTTTAATACTAGAACACAGAATATTCCCACTAAGTGAGAGTCCTTGATGTTATTTGTACAGTTCCACTCTGGTTGTGTGTCAGGACCACAAATATCTTTGGGAGGATTTAGCTTTACTGTAAGCTTCCCAAGCCTCCTCCAAATAAACATACAGTACAGCCTCACTTAACATTATCATAAGTTCTACAACTTTTAAGAAAAATGACTTATAATGAAACCAAATTTTACTGTAGGCTAATTAATATAAACAAGTTTTAAGTTCCTAAGGCATCTCATCAACATTAGGAAGAGATTATGTGGGATGAAACATTATTCAAGGACCTGCTTGCTGTACATGATTTCCACTTGAAAGCTACTCGAGACTTGCCCTCAATTTCACTCTCCCTTTTGTAATTCATCTGCCATCCTATGCCTCTCGTGTAGAAATTCTGGAGTCTCCCCTCAATCCAGTTGTTGAAGGGATACATATGAGCCCGTCCCACTCTCCACTCATGTGACCATCTAAAACAGTTTATCTAAACTCTGTTCAGTTCCCCTCCATCTATACAAAGCCAGTAGATAAATCTTCCTTTATAACAACCTACCTCCCTCAATTGAGGACATAATTATAACAGTTACCTCCTTTAAGGCTCATTGTATGCTAGGCATTTCATATGTTTTTCTCTAATCCAGGGGTGTCCAACCTTTTGGCATCTCTGGGACACAGTGCAAAAAGAGTTGTCTTGAGCCACTCATTAAACACATTGGGATACATAATCACAAAAAAAAAATCTCATAATGTTTTAAGTAAATTTACAGTTTTGGGTTGGGCTGCATTCATAGCCATCCTGAGCCACATGCAGCCCATGGGCTGCGTTGGACACCCCTGCCACTGCTGCCCTACAGATAGATATTGTTCTCTTCAATCTTTAAATGATAAAACTTAGGCTTAAGAGAATTAAATAATTTTCTCAAGGGAAAAAAGTAAGTAGAGGACCCAGAATTTTTGCTCAGAGTTCTCTGACTTCAAAGTCTGCTTTTGTATTCACCACAGCACTACCCTCATAACTTATGTTTTCATTATAGTTTGTAAGTACATTTAAATATTATCCCACTTTTATTGTTTTAAAAACCCTATTATATAAATTATATAATTTATTATTCCCATTTTACAAGTGAAAATGCTGAAGCCCATAGAAGTGAATGATTTTCTTCTGATTACATAATGTATTCAGTGTTCACTGACTTGCTACCATAAGCACCTGTTTTTATGCCACTTTTCTGTTCAGTTTTGGTCATTCAACACTGTCCCCTTATAACATATCAAGTGTCACTACAAGTGTAACTTTTTGTTTCCAATTCACTTATCACCCAACACCACCCGTAATCTGGCCACAACACACCCTGCACACACAACACACCCTCCACCCTGCTAGGCAGGTCTCCTGGCAATGCACTCGCACTTGTAGTGCTTGTCCAACCCTTCAAACTTTGCATGGCATCTACTCTTACCTGGGACACCCTGATTTTTCTCTCTGCCCAAATGGTCCCCATAGGGTTCACAGTGAGCATTTACCTATTCTATCCCTGAAAGCCCATATTTACGTTCACTCCCCTATAAATTTGACATTATGATATTTAACTAGGTATTCTTTTTATGCTTCCTTATTCCCTATTAAGTCTTCATGTATTCAAACCTTTATAAGCCATTCAGAGTCAAAAATGGAAACACATATTTCTTCATACTGTCCCAACACCCAGCACTTTGGAACTAGAAGGTACACAGCTCCTAGTAAATGCTCAACACACAAGTGAGGAACGAAATTTACAGCTCTGGAGTGATCTGTCCGCAAGTCGAGCTCTTTCTCTATTGTCCAACTTCTCTTGGAATCTTGCCAGGTCCTCATGACTTTCATTTGAGTCATTTGTTCCTCTCCCCCACATTTTCCAGGCTTATTTTTCCCACTGACCTGATGTTCTGATGTGCCCTGTGCATATTCCTCATTTGTCTTTACTTTGTGCTCTTTCACAAAGCAAAATGTGAAATGATCCATGCCTTCATTGGCACAGTTCAGTCTTGGGCTTTTCCCCGTAACTAAACCATTCATGTGGAGGAAGCTTTTGATCCAGGATTCAGATATTCAGTCATGTTTTACATAACCAGAAACCATGCTAGGTGGTTATATAAACTCTAGTTTTGATTTGAATAGCCAAACAAGAGTCTTCACAATTTAGATTAAAGCATGTTGTCAGCTTCCATTCACTTCTGATGATCTGAATGTCAAACTCATCCTACAATAGACCCATCAGAGAGACTCATGAGTGTGTCAGGGGAGAAAATTTGAACACACACAAAAATATTTTCTAGACATTTATTTTTGGTAATGTGTTGATAAAATGCCTAAGAAAAGATCAAGTTTGCTCATATCATTTACTGAACAACTGCTAGAAAATAACACAGATAAAGCACCCCATTACAAAGCAAGGTGTGGGGTTAGCATTCAGTGAAAGTCTCTTCATTTGTATTAAAATGTCTGGGTAAGTGGCCACCTATTTAGACAATGATGGAGCAAGTAATTTTTTGTTGTTCTAGGTGATTTTGTATTTTGTCAACAACTGCTTTCTATCACTATTGCTTAACAGAGGAAATTCTGAACATTTCTAGAAGGCAATGACAACTAGAGGAAGAAGCATGGAAACAGCAAATGGTGAAACTGAGGAACCCAAACACAAACTGATGTAATTCCACACTAAAACATCAATGGGCCACTTTGAGTTTAAAATCCAGATCACCTGGCTTCAATTTCAGAGTTGTTCAGATTGACCTGCCCTCAAGACTTGGCTGTTCTGTACTACAGTGTGGGCTTCTCTAAAAACCTGAGGCATGTATAGGCTGACTTGACCTCTTATCAGTAGGCTTTTACCTGAAATAGCTGGCCCATCTATTTTCCATAGGACAACAGAAGTGTCACATGTGACAGCTGTGTGCCATTCGGTCAAGCCACTCAGAAGGACATACGCCTGTGGCTTCTATCCTATTTTGGCAAAGTCTAGGTCAGTGTAACCTCAGTCAGCTTGCCCACCCTGTGAACACGTGCCTAGTGAGAGGAACCCATGATTCTATACCTTGAATGGGCAAGGAAGTAGGCTGCCATCCCAGAGATTCCACCTGGTGATCTAGAATTTCAAGAAACCTCACAGCCTGATTAGCGGAGTAAACTCAGTAGTGCCTCCTGGTCAGTAGAAGTTATCTTTCCAAATTAAAAAAGTGCCATTCCCTATAGAAATCATTAAAAAGATTTTTAGGGATAGCAATACAAAATTATGTCAAAAATCTTCCCACCTGAAGTTATACAATTTTAAAGCAATCGAAAATTTACAAAGCAAAAGATAGATTTCACAATACAATATTTAAACATCCTCACCTCAAACCAAAAGTCAATAAGTCAACAAATGGAAAAAATATTCAGAGTTGCTGTGGTAGAAAGATGATTAATATTTCTACCATATAAAGAGTTTATACAAATCAATAAGAAAAACACTAAGATACCAAAAAATAAGTAGGTTAAGGATAGAATTTTACAAAAGAGAAACTTTAGCAATTGTGACCTTAAAAATTATCAACCTCGCAAGTTATTAGAGGAAGTTAAATTTAAAAAAATAAGCCATTTTTCCATAATAAATACCACAGCTATTTTTTTAACAATATAACAATACTCAATAAGAATTTGCCACAGCCAGCAAGGTCATGTATTTCTGGCATGACAACATTTTATAAAAGCTTTGGGGAAAAAAAATAGCAGAAATTTCAAGGACCTGGTATAATTCCTTTATTTCTGGTGCCCTATTTCACACCGTTGTTTGAAGAAGAAGACTGTATTATTTAAAATACTTTTCTGATTATAAAAAAATTAAGAATAACTAACACTCTTATAACTTACCAATTATCTGAAACTGTTCTAAAGGTTCATATGATTAAATCATTTGTCTTCATAAAAGTCCTACTAGGTGAATGTATCACTATTATCTCATTTTTACAGATGGGGAAACTCATTAACTCATTTTTACAGATAAGGCACAGAGAAGTTCAACAACTTGCCCAAGCTTGAACAGTAGGTGATGGGGCCAGAACTAGTACCATACTCAATGAGAAGCCATTTCTCAATGAGTAACCTACAGTGTATCTCTCATAGCATAATATTGTCATTGTAAAGAACTTCAAAAACATTTGCCAATGATACCTTGGACAAGGGTTTGATCTCCAAAATATATAAAGAATTCATACAACTCAACACCAGGAAGACAAAGAAACCCATTAAAAAATGGGCAAAGAACCTGAATAGATACTTCTCCAAGGAGGACATACAGAGTGCTCATAGACATATGAAAGGATGCTCAGCATCACTAGCAATCAGAGATGCAAATTAAAACCACAATGATATATCACCTCACACCTGTCAGAATGTCTATCATTAATGAATCAATTAACAATAAGTGTTGGTAATGTTGTGAAGAAGAGGGAACCCTAGTACACTATTTGTCGGAATGCAGACTGGTGCAGCCACTATGGAAAATAGTATGGAATTTCCTCAAACAATTAAAAATGGAACTGCCTTTTGACCCAGTGATTCCACTGCTGGGATTATACCCTAAGAATCCTGAAACACCAATTCAAAAGAACCTATACACTCCTATGTTCATAGCAGCTCTGTTTACAATAGCCAAATACTGAAAACAGCCTAAGTAGCCATCAGTAAATGAATTAGTGGATCAAAAAAACTGTGGAACATTTACACAATGGAACACTATACAGCAAAAAGAAAGAAGAAGCTCCTACCCTTTGCAACAGCATGGATGGAACTGGACAGCAGTATGCTGAGTGAAATAAGCCAGGCAGTGAAAGAGAAATACCATATGATCTCACCTATAAGAGGAACCTAATGAACAAAACAAATGAGCAAAATAGAAGCAAAGGCATGGAAACAAGGAACAGACTGACAGTGACCAGAGGGGAAGGGTCAGGGGGATAAGGGTGGAAAGAAGGGGAAGGAACTAGTCAAGGAACGTGTATGAATGACCCATGGACGTGGACAACAGGGTGGGGACTGACTGTGGGAGAAGGGGTGTGGGCTGGGCAGAGGAGAGCAAAGGGATAAAAATTGGGACAACTGTAATAGAACAACAGTAAAATATTTAGTAAAGAAAAAAGAACTTGGAAAACAAAGGTAAATATAACAAAAAAATTTAAATCACCCATAAGAATCAGAGATAACCAGTATTTCCTTTCAGTCATTCTGATATGCATATATAAAATCCTATTTTATAACTGTTTTATCCCACATTTATTTGATATTATAGTGTGACAATTTTTTCATTATCTTCCACAAATTATGTTCTTCATGATATTAAGCATATAGATATATATGGCCATTTTGTTAACCTCTGATTTATTCACTGACATATTAAACATCCTTATACATAAAATTTTGTCTTAACCTCTGTTTTCTGAAAACAGAACTTTCTAGTTTTGGGCACACATATCTTTAAAAGGTATACAATTTCAGTTTTTGACATATATTTTCTAAGCGTTTTCCAGAAAATGTTTTAACAATTTATTTTCTTGTTAGAGATATCTGACAACTCCCATAGTACTATACCCTACCAATATCACTTTCTACTACCAATTTCAAACTTTGCTAATTTAGTGTTTAAAAAATGGTGACTTGTTGTCATTTTACTTGTCATTTTTTGTTTATGAATAGATATGAACATTTATCATATATCTAGTGGTCACTTACATTTCCTCCCTTGTGCAACTGCTCATTCACGTCCTTGCCTATTTTTTTAATTAGTGTTTTACTTTCAGTTACATGAGGTCTTAATATTTTAAGATATTTCACTTATACTTTCTTTCCACTATGTATATTTTTATTAAAGATTTTATTTATTTATTTATTTTTAGAGTGAAAAGAAGGGAAGGGGAAAGAGGGAGAAAAACATCAATGTGCATATATATCAATTGATATATCAGCTGATAGTCTCTTGCCTCCTCCCAACTGGGGACCTGGCCAGCAACCCTGTGCCCTGACTGGGAACTAAACCGGTAACCTTTCAGTTCATAGGCCAGCACTGAATCCACTGAGCCACACTATCCAGAGCATCATTATGTATATTTTTAAAGCTTTTGCTTACTTCATCTAAGTATTATTTATAAACATTAAAAAATTAGAAATATACTAACTATAATAAGGAAATATGCTACATTTATCTAATGAAATTCATTGAAAAAATGTTTCTGAAAAATTGTCAGTAATATGAGAAAATGTTTATTTTATGGTGTTATAGGAAAAGACAGTAAAAAGTTAGAAGTCCAGTATCACAATAAATGAAAATAAACAATATGCATAAAAAATTAGAAGAAAATCAACTGTTAACAATGATAATTTTTCTAGTACTACAGCTTTGGTTGATTTTTTTTCCCCATGGTTAGATTCACTGTATTTTCAAGGACAGAAGCATCATCAGACAACTAGTAACCTGGGCCCCACTGGTTTAGTTCCTAAACAGATTGCTGTGAATAAGCCTAATAAACTTGTTTTATTTATGAAGGGGATAGAGGAAAGATCACTTTGGATGCAGTCTCAACAAAGGACTGTATTTTTCAAGAACAAGAAAGGAAGTGGAAAGGTTAGCAGAGGATGCTAACTTGGATTAGGCTGGTCATGGTAGAGATGGAGACAAGTAGATAGATAAGTAAGATTTTATTTAGGACTTCCAGCCAACATGACGGCATAGGTAGACACACTGCCTCCTCATACAACCAAAAGGACAACAACAATTTAAAAACAATAAACCACCAGAACTGACAGAAAATCATACTGTATGGAAGTCTGACAACCAAGGAGTTAAAGAAGACACATTCATCCAGACCGGTAGGAGGGGTGGAGTCGAGCAGCCAGGTGGAAAGGACTCAGAAAGGCGGTGACTGGAGGACCAGGGCAGGCAAGGCAGTGGTAGGTGGACCAGGTAGTCCCACATTCGAGTGCAGATAAACCAGGTTAAACCAAGGGGGAGCGGGAACTCCCAGCCTCACAGGAGAGTTCATTGGAAAGACCCACAGGGTCCTAGAATATACACAAACCCACCCACCCAGGAAGCAGCACCAGGAGGGCCCAATTTGCTTGCGGGAAGCCAGGAAAGTGATTGAAATCTGGCAGAGAGCAGAACAAGCACTATGGTTCCCTCTCGGACCCCTGCCCCACATACAGCATCACAACCCAGTGATGAGGGTTACCCATCCCAGGTGAACACCTAAGGCTCTGCCCCTCACTACATAACAGGAGCATCAAGACAAAAAAAAAAAAATGGCCCAAACAAAGAATAGATCAAAGCTCCAGAAAAATACAGCTAAGTGACAAAGAGGTAGCCAATGTATCAGATGCACAGTTCAAAACTCTGGTGATCAGAATGCTCATAGAATTGGTTGAATTTGGTCACAAATTAGAAGAACAAATGAAGGCTACACTAAGTGAAATGGAGGAAAATGTAGAGGGAACCAATAGTGATGGGAAGGAAACTGGGACTCAAATCAACAGTGTAGACCAGAAGGAACTAAAAAAAGTCCAATCAGAAAAGAATGAAGAAACAAGAATTCAAAAAATTGAGGGGAGGCTT
This sequence comes from Tonatia bakeri, assembly GCA_004024845.1. Lineage (NCBI taxonomy): Eukaryota > Metazoa > Chordata > Mammalia > Chiroptera > Phyllostomidae > Tonatia > Tonatia bakeri. The sequence continues at coordinate 12,489 of PVIA01011260.1, forward strand.
AGTAACCTCCAGGACAACTTTAAACATTCCAACATCCGAATTATAGGGGTACAAGAAGGAGAAGAGGAAGAGCAACAAACTGAAAACTTATTTGAACAAATAATGAAGGAGAACTTCCCCAATCTGGCAAATGAAATAGACTTCCAGGAAGTCCAGGAAGCTCAGACGGTCCCAAAGAAGTTGGACCCAAGGAGGAACACACCAAGGCACATTGTAATTACATTAGCCAAGGTAAAAATGAAGGAGAGAATCCTAGAGATAAGAAGACAGTCACCTAGAAAGGAGTTCCCATCAGCCTGTCAGCTGATTTCTCAAAAGGGACCTTACAGGCAAGAAGGGGCTAGAAAGAAGTATTCTAAATCATGAAAGGCAAGGACCTACATCCAAGATTACATTATCCAGCAAAGCTATCCTTCAGAATGGAAGGGCAGATAAAGTGCTTCCCAGATAAGATCAAGTTAAAGGACTTCATCATCACCAAGCCCTTATTTTATGAAATGTTAAAGGGACTTATCTAAGAACAAGAAGATAAAAAACATGTATAGTAAAATGACAGCAAACTTACAATTATTAACAACCACACCTAAAACAAAAACAAAACAAACTAAACAAACAATTAGAACAAGAACATAACCACAGAAATGGAGATCACTGGGGGGTTATCACCAGGGGAGTGGGAGGAGGAGAGAGGGGGGAAAAGGTACAGAGAATAAGTAGCATAGATGGTAGGTAGAAAATGGACAGTGGGAGGGTAAGAATAGTATGGGAAATGTAGAAGCCAAAGAACTTATATGTATGACACATGGACATGAACTAAAGGGGGGAATGTGGGTGGGAGAGGGTGTGCAGGGTGGAGGGAAGTGACGGAGGGAAAATGGGACAACTGTAATAGCATAATCAATAAAATATATTTAAAAAACAAAGAAAAGAAGCAATACATTTGAAAAAGGGAGAAGAGAAGACATTCTGGACAACTAAAAAAAGGAATAAAAAACGAATTTCACGGCATTTCTATGGGCTCTATGAAAGCTTCTCATAGGTTTGCTCCTCAAACCTGAATGCCTTGTTCCAGAACCAACAAGCACAGCAGAGGACCCGGGGCACACAGCTGTGGCCTTCCCTGGTGCTTTCTGTTCCCAAAGCATAATCCAGACTCTGCATTCTCACAGACCAGAGGAGCCACCTCGACCTCAGTGCACCATAAGGGTGGGATTTGGTCCCAGGACTCAGGGACTCTCGCTAATTTCCAGCTGAGCCTAATAATCAGCAGCTGAAGATCAAAGCCTTGTGCCCTACCTCCTGGACCTAGAGGGTTTGGCAGGGCCTCTGATTCATGCAGGACCACACCTTCACCAGCTGTTACCACCCACTTGCAAACTGGAGAGAAAGATGGAGGCAGGGTGGATAACTGGCTGCATGAGGACCTCCTACATTCCTCCCAGTTAGTTTACCCATTCTCTTTCACCAGACTGTTTTACCTCATCCGGGTTTTATAACCTCTTTCTAACAGAAGTACTACAGACCTTTTTACTTATGACCATAATCATCCTGTTTTTATTATTTAATATTGAACTCAAAGCATTTCCCCAAAAATCATGATGTTCTTCAAGGGAAAGAAAGGGAGTTAAGGCCAGGAGTTTTAATCCCTGCATTGCAAGTAAAGGCACTTTTTCTCAGCCCTGGCTCCACCCTGGAATCACCTGAGGAACTTTACAAACCACTGACACATGAAGGGGTTAAAAGCACCACAGGTGATTCTAATTGTCTGCAAGGTTGGGAATCTATAGGTCAAAGTGACGAGTTAAAGCAATTTAGGTGAAGACAGCTAAACCCACATGAAGGATTTGAGGAACAGAACTGGTACCTCTCACAGAGCTGGAAGAGACATTTGCAACTGTATAATTCTATTCACTTATTTTACAAGTGAGGAACTAGGGCTGGGAGGATAAGGGATGAGCAGAGCCTCTGCAATGTGCACAAGGCCACAGAGCCAGCAAATGCCTGCTCTCCAGGGCTGGTCCAGTACCTTTTCCACTCTAGGTTGCATGTCTGTCTAGAACCATCTTTCCTATTTTCAAAGACAGCAGAGAGATGGTTAAAATATCTTACCCAAATATGCCCTCACTAATACAGAATGAGGCACAAATAGATCAAATAGTATAATGGGAGCCTAAGGCCACAAGCCACAGCCCTAACATCCTTGCTATTAATTGAACACTGTTTACATTGGAGTGGAAGAGCTTTTTAATGAAATTGGTGTGTATGCAGTATAGTGTTCAATCAGTGAAAGACTGAGAAAATATCAAGGGGAAATTTGCTGCTACTCTCATTATTAATTTGTAATGGCTCTTTAATACAGCAACAAAGGAAAACATATTTGACTACCTGTTAAGCCAATACAAATAATGAGAGAAAGTCAGTGTGCTAAACAGCATTTTAGAGATAATTACTGGAGGCAGATTTAGTAGTGAAAATTCTATCAGCAGCAAATTCAAACAAAAACTCTACCTTTAACAAAGTATATGGCCAAAAGTTTAAAAATATTATTAGACAAAGAGGAAAGCTGTAATGATGTATAGATATGAATAAATAAATGTGAGTTTATTCATTAATGCATAGAATAGTTAGTTCAGTGATTTAAAGTTTAATTGATAATTATTTACAATTTTGTAAATTAAAAAGAAAAAGGACTCATAATAACACTGCATGAGAAGAAACAAGAATGGAGAATTTGGTGATTTAGATAAATATTTACATGGGAAAAAATGTCTCAGATTCTCTAGGATGATAAAATGTCTGTTGAAAGAAACATAAAAGGAAGATGATGGGGAATTTAATAAACTCAGATTATGGAATGTGTTTCTTTCCATAGCACAATTTGGTTGTGGTTACATACAACAGATAAAGAAAGATAAAGAAATGCAATAGGAAAAGAAGAAAAGTTTAATCTTGCTGAAACTATGTTGTCAACAGACAGTAATATTTATTTTTAGATGGTTGTTCCCTTTTGTATTCATATTTTGTTAACATATCAAACCAGATACAGCTAAGGAAACAAGCAGATATAATTAAAGTGAGAACTGGAATTAGGGGTGGGTGGGCAGGGAAAGACGGTGGGGTTTGGGCGGTTCAATTTTCTGCTCACAAACCTATAGTTAAGCGACAGGTTCAGAGAACAAGACTCTTGTTCTGCAGCTGGAAGCAAGTTCAGCAGGTTTCTGGACCAAAGAGGGAATTCACGGAAATGCCAGTCTATCCACAGTCAACTATTAGCAAAACAGTATAGATGACAGATCTGGAAGGACCCACAGAAAGCCTAGCTGAAATATTTAATTGCAAAAGAACACCAGCAGAAAATACAGCTTCGGGGAACAAACTCCGGTCAATCCCGTCAGCCCGGAGCGGACGTCAGCAGGGAGTGGCCGAGCCCTGCAGGCGCTGATTGGCCGGCGGGCCCTCCGCCCCCACCACGTTTGCGGCAAAATGGAGCCTTCCCACAGCTGTTTGGACCAGCTTGTGCAGCATTGTTGTGTCTGTTAAATATAATTAAGAACTGCTTGCTCTAGGGGAAATGAAGGATTTGATTAAGGGGGAGGGTTTCTTCTTCCTTTCTTCTTTCTTGTTTTTGTTCAGCGTTATCCAAATTTTTTTAACTGTTTGTTAAATCATGTCACGTTCTGGGGCAATTTTGCTCTTTGTCATAGACAACCAAATGCCAAAGGCACATATTTATGGCGTGTGAAGTGTAAGTGTGTGTGAGTGTGTGTGTGTCCTGAGATGGAATAAAGGAGGCTTGGAAAGGGGATCTCGTCCCAAACTGTTTCTTGTTAGACCCCCAAGAAAATAAACCAAAAAAATAATAATAATAAAACCTCATAAAGCCAAGCTGACTGAAGCAGATTATGAAGAACGCTGAGCAAATGCCAAGCGGCATGTTCCCCAGGCTCTGAACAGCGTTTGCACTCCGCAGCTATAATTTCTTTGTTAACGAGTCAACCTTCCCAGTTTCCTGGTGGCTTCTGACGTGTCACTATGATATACAACTGTGGCAGGACGTCAATGGGCGGGCTGGAGAAGGAGGACACTGACACCAGCCACCCACTGTCTCCAAACCACAAGTTCTAAAGGAGCACGGGATCTACGAGAAAACAAGTCTGGAGCCTCCCCCAGGAAGTGCTGAGATAGGAGGTTTGGGGTAACTGGACTTCTCAAAACCAAAGAATGTGGAGGGAGAGATAACATGATGAAATAGGTCTTCCTTCCAGACTGATCATTCTGATTGTCATCCAACCTGATTTCAGGAGCATTTTTTAGCATTTTTTTTTTCTTTTAAAAAATATAGGGTGGGACAAAAGTAGGTTTACAGTTTGTATGGAAAATAATGCAATAAATTAATAAGTAATACAAGAATAAACTCTGTTTTACATACTCACAAATGTAATCCTACTTTTGCCCCACTCTGTAAATATAACATGGCAAAAAAAAATGTGATGGATACTTGGAGTATGCTTATGGTTAGCTAATATCCCAATAAGGATATTTGTATTTATTCGGTTCCTGGCACAGTTCAAGCACATGTATTTGATGCTTCTGCTCTGTGCAACATGCAGGGTCTTGAATCAGTAGATGTTCAGCAAATATGAGGATACCAAATTGGTGGTATTCTACATAATTGAGGTTTTTCTTTAAAGCATTGCTGTCCTTCTCCTCTATTGTCCCATCAATTATTAAATGTTCTTGCTTCATCCCCCAAATGTTTCTAAGTCAGTCTGTCCCTTCCCATTCCCAGAACTGCACCCATTTTCAACAGTTACTCAGTAACACCTTAGATATGGAAATACCTAACTAACCAGTCTTCCAGCTTCTAATATATCACATTACTCTTTCTAAGCATTCACAAACTCAAAAAGTTTTCAATTACTTCTGAGTGCTTTAAAATAAAGCTCAAATCCTTCTGCTGATGTTTGGGATGCATCACAACTCCATCTGGTTGTGCCTCCCCAAATGTTCAACGAACCTCAAAAACAAGAAACGAGAACACTTGCATGAAGACAAAGTCCTTGCTGGTCTTTGTGGCAACCTGTGCATTTTTCTACCACTGTCACTTTGCTTCTGCTGTTGCCCACTCTTCCCCACCTAAGATGGGTCCCATGTTTCAGGATCAGGTCTCACCTTTTCCATGGAACCTCTTTCTCCTGAGGTAGATTCTTGGAGTTCCATTTACTCTTTACTATTTATTTTACTATCATCACCCATCCCAGGCAATTAGTATGATCTCCTCTCTCAAGTATCACCATGACTTCTTGAGCTGCTCTGCATTGATTCATTAATCCATGCTTTCATTCAACAATCATTTATTGTCTACCTATTTTGTGCCAGACACTATGCAAGATCCCATATTTAGAGAGGTAAGTCAGAAAGTATCTGTCTTTCAGGTTCTCTTAACCAAAGGGGAGAATTATAATTCACTATGCTGAGTTCAATAATGCATATTTACATACAAATGCCTATGATCATTCTTATTGTTTGGCTTATAAATTCCTGAAGGCAGAGCCTAACACACCATGGACTTCTCTCATGATCCCTATTGTTTTTATTGTGCACATATTAGGCTTTGAAACATACTTGCTGAATGTAACTGAACATTTCAATAACAGATCAGAGTTCAAAATTATCTAAATAATCACCATCTCTTCATTCCACCAAGATCAAAAATCAGGTCTAAAATGAGATTTACATACACAGAATGTCTCTGAAAGGACCCACAAGTAACTAGTTGCCTTGGGAGAATAAAAAATAGTTGGCCAAAGAGTCAGGTAAGAGGAACATTTTTGTCCATGGACATATTTTTGTACTTTTGAATTTTAAAGCATGCTAGTAATTTTTTGAAAATTAAATTAAATAATGCATTCTATTCAATACAGTTACAAATAATCAATATGGACAAAACTCAAAATACCAAATTTCTCTGTTTTATTGTCTTCTTGAGGATCATAGGTAAAATGATAACTTAGGAAATCTATACTATAGACACAGATGAGAACAAATATAGGAAGAATGCAGGTGAACATATAATACACAATGAGATTTCAAAAATAATCCTCTCTTCCAGCATTTGCTTCTAGCCTGGACTGAAGTTGGCCCCCAGAGGAAAAAAGAGAAAGAAAAAACCCTCAGGCTTGGCATCAGCCATCTCTAGTTCTACAGGTCTTGATGTTTCCTTGCCCACTCTAAAAATAACCAACAGCAGAGTCTGTGGGGTGAACTGGAAGGCTTCCGGCCCCTGCAAAGGGCACCTGCCCTGGATGGCCATGCCTGTAATGTAGTAATGAACAGGAAGGTCTGGACTGCCAGCTGAGCCCCACTACTACCACTTCACTAAATATACCTATGGATGTATTCACCTTTTCATCCCATGGAGAAGGGGCTGCTTTTAGGGTACTGAATGTGATATGTAGATAGTCAGCTCTCAAGTCTTTAGTTAAATGACATAATATTGATAACATCCTTTTCTACATATCTCCACAACAGCTGATAATCTTGTTTTGTCGAGAAAACATTAAAATGTTTAAAAACATTTTAAAATGGATATTCTTTGTGTAACAAATATCATATAATGGAAAGTTTGTACAGGACACCCTTTTAACAACGCACCATGAGCCTGGATAATATCAAGCTCTGTATCACACTCTCGGAGCTGTTAACAAAAATTAAGAACTCTCCCAACTCTATCAAACATCTATTAGCTGTCTGTTTCTTCTTTCCCTTTGTGAAAATCACAGTCAACTCACTTGTGATCACGTTCCCACTGACATGCCTGGAAACTATTAGAAACAGATGTTCAGACCCAGCTCCAGACATCTGGAGCTGGAGAAACTCTGGTTGCATCATAGACATGTCTCTGTGCATGAGGGTAGGCTTCCTTCAGGTGTCTTTTGGGGTTTTCTTCTAATACCAAATATATAACCTCAAAATAATAAACTATATGTGGCTTTTATTTGTATTTGCTTTGGCATCATTTTTGTTTTGTAATTTGCTTTAACTGGTTTTGAAATATGAACTCTTTTCTTGAGCTGTTGAGTCCTTCATAAAGATTGCAGTCAGACCACACATTTATATGCTGAAACTAGAGAGTTGTCTTGTGTACATTATCTACCCTGAAAACTCCAGAGCCTACTTTGTAGCATCCAATAAATTCTCTATTATTAGGAAAAGAAAGAGGGGAAGAAGGATAACTATATTTAAAGCAAGTTTTATTTGCCTTCACTGTTGTTGTGAATTTGGTGTTTGGTTACTGGTTTGTTTAGTTGTTGGTTGGGTTGTTTTTTTTTTTTTTTCATTTGGTTACTGTTTCTCTAGTATTTTCAGTTTCTGAAATTATTTGAACCAAAGCAACATTTTTCCCAACTTCTTTTGGTAATAATAAAAGTATGTCTGATTTTATTCATATTATCAGAAAAACAAGAGTGGGCTTTGGACATGAATAAAAGGGTAATCCCTAATAATTTATCTAAAGAAATATTTTAAATTGAGGGAAATATGAAACTATTTACTCTTAAGTCATTGAATTTTGAAAACTGTTGCCATGCTGATAGTCTTTTTCTCAACTATGGTGTTGGGGGAAGATTCTAACTCATCCCATTTGGGAAGAATGGGCTTAAATTGATAAATGTTGAGGTCTCCAGATCAAGAATGTAAGTGAAAGATGAAATGAATGGCTTTCTTTTCTGCTTCTCCCTTCCTCCACCCATCCCCACTGAGTCCCTCACTCCCAGGAACCCACATGTCATGGATGCTTCTGTTTGTTCCTCTCAGGCACAGATCTGGAAAGGAGGGAGCTAAAGAAAGTCCATAGTACAGAGTGGGGTTTCAGCCCCCAGAGTGTGTGTCAGGCTTATTGGGAACCACAGCTTTGTCCAGAGCTCATGTCTGACCAGGCAGAACTGAGGTTCTAAGCCAACAGATGGCCTAATGTAGCCAGAAGGCTCCACTTATGCCTGCCCTCAAGGGGCCAACCTCACAGTGACTCTTTAGGCTGCCTCTGGAGATACAGAGCACAATAAAGAAAGGGGTCTTCATCTTCCTTTCTCTATGCCCAAGAAGTTACACACTTGGTAGTTTCATGACAACTAAACAAAAAATCAATTCATCAGCCCTAAAAGACACAGAAATGTGTATATATAATGTTTACCTCTGTGTTGCTATTTTTTCTGCTTTCAGGAGATCCATTAAAGTTTAGAAAATCTATGTTGGTTTTTTAAATATACAGATAATTACTAATTTCAGTCTTCATATCCTTATGGTATTTCCAAGTTTTTCTTCAACAAGATTAACCCAATCTTCATACACCCTTTCAGTATAAAGAATAAGAGGTGACTGAGGAAAAACTTTCTGTGGTTATTTTTTAAGCTGAAAAAAGTAAACAAAGAATAATAATTATAAACAAACATTGTCTGCAACTGCACAAAGAGGGACAGCAGCTAAAGAAATAAGTTGCCTCACCCTGACTGGTGTGTCTCAGTTGTTAGGCATGGAATTGCAAAGCAAAAAGCCCTCAGTTCAATTCACCTACCCAGTTGAGGGGTTGACAGTGTATGAGAGGCAACCAATCAATGTTTCTTGCCCTCTTTCTACCTCCCACTCTCTCTAAAAATAAATAATTAAATATTTTTTAAAAGAAAGAATTATCTCTTGGATGGCAGGATGAGAATATAAAATAACTTATGAGTTTTTTTTTTCTTTTAAAATAAAGCTGCTTGGAGTCCCATGGTTAAAAATGGCAAACCACCATGATTCATGGAGGACTTCCCTTCCCCCAACCCCACAATTCCTTTCTATCTTTGCCTTTTGAGCTTCCCTACCCACACTCCCAAACACTCATTAAATCAGAAGCATCCACTGGTTCCTGGAGTATTCAGGGTATGTCAAAATGCAAAGAGGAAGAACCCGATCATACTCAGGTTTGAGTTTCAAAACTGACCTGTGAGACTCATAACAGATAATAGTCATGCACACCAAAGGTTTTGATTTTAAAACCTCAGTTTTTGAGTTTCAATAAACTAAGTCTATTGAAGCACAAAAAGTTTATGATATAAATAATGGATTGGAAATAGTGCAGCTGAAATTAAATTAACAGCTCCATTGTCTAAGGTAGGAAATTAGAAAAGTGGAGCAATAAAGTCAGATGATGATGCAGATGGGCAAGAATGTTCTCTAAACCCTACCCTGTGACCACCCCTGAAGGCAAACTCTGGAGGAAGGGGAAGTGATGGAACATCTAGATAGGGGTCTGAGTACAGGATAGCCTGGGATTCAAAAGAGAAGCCTGGGAACTTGAGAAACCTCAAGGAGAAGTCACCTTAGTCAGCATGGTGTGGCAGCTAAAGAGGTGAAATGGTGGCAGGTCTAAGATAGCCCCTGAGTCTCAACCCCATAGAGATGGGAGAGAGCATCTAAAAACTTTCTCTTGCCGTCCTACCTCCAAAAATAAAGAAAAGGACTAAGAAAGCCAGTTACTCAAAAGGAGCTTCAAAATCAGAATAAGTTTAACTTCAGTGCACATGGAGCAACAACCAGAGGCAATGGTGAGGCTCTACACAGCTCATGAAGGCTTCAGTGAATAGTCAGTGAACATGGAAGACCAGATACCCTACCCCTTCAATTCACTGACAATGCATAGCCCTCACTACATTTCAGCTGTGGCCCCAGGGGGAGTTTACCCCTAATTGACTAAGTGTTAGTGCTGTTATTAGATGGAATAAGGACTCAATTCAGAAACTAAGTGGGTTTTTTACTAAATTTTTTTTCACACTGAAGTTCATGAATAGTGAAAATTATACAGTTTCTCTACCATACTAATATGGAAATAATAATAATATATAACAGCCACTTAATAAAGAATGTTTAAAAAATCTTAATATCCTGTTGAGCAGTATGGGTCATCCCTGCTAGGCCACTTTCAGGGTCACTTAAAAAATAAGCTTGATAGATTTAAGTATGTATGTAGACATCTCAAAGCAATTATTACCCTGTGTTTTTTTTGTAATGATTAGGTATTTGTTAATATGAAATAATTCTGGTCTGAGCACCACAAATAAAAAAATCAGAAACACAGAAAGTACAATAAATAAAAAGCAACTAATACTGTGGTGCAGTCAGAGAAAGAAAAAAGTAAGAGATACCCTTCCATAGTTTGGGGTATCCAACTTTTGGCATCTCTGGGACACAGTGGAAGGAGAAGAGTTATCTTAGGCCACACATTAAATACATTGTGACATGTAATCACAAAAAAACTCATAATGTTTTAAGTAAATCTATGATTTTGCATTGGGACACATTCACAGCCATCCAAGGCTACATGTAGCCCAGGGGCCACAGGTTACATACCCCTGGCAGAGGATCATGAAGAATGAACTCTACATGATCTTGAGAACCTGGTAAGTAGCAAGCACTTGCTGAAAGTTTTTAAATAAATACCTATGTTTTTTAAGTTATATCCTAAATTGCCCATAATTATTCTATTTTTCATTTACTCCTCCCATAAAAAGAAAGCAATATTTGAGCCTTTTTAATCACTTCATGTTCTATTTTCTCAATTTTTCTATCTTGTTCCATAGGCTAATTATTTTATTTATTCATCCACCCCACTTAACAACTATGTATTGAATGTTTAGTAAGTGCCAAGCACTGTTCTGAGTTCTGAGAATATATCAATTAACAAAATAGATGAAATTACCTGTCTGAGGAAACATTCTAGTAGGAGTGGCAAACATTAAACAAAATATGTTAAGAGAGGAATGCTATGGAAAACATAAAAGGAGGAAAGGGAACAAAAAGTGTTGGAGAAAAAAGCAATATCTTAAATGTGTAGTGCCCTGAAAACATCTCAGTGAGAGAGTGATATTTGAGTAGACACCTGAGGGAGGTGAGGAAGTGAGCTATGCTGAGATTTTGGGAAGAGTACTCCTGGTGGCATACATATTAAGTGTAACAACCTTAAAGTCTTCCTGGTAGGTTCATGGAATGGCAAGGACACCAGCATGGCTGGGGCAGAGGGAATGTTGGGGACAGTTGTAGGAAATGAGGTCAGACAAGTAATGGGAACCAGATTATAAGGCCTTTCGACCACTATGAAGACTTTGGCTTTTACTGTGGGGGACTAAAAGCAGAGGGGTGACATGATCTGAATTGCCTTTTACAGGACCACCCTGGCTGCTGGGTTTGGAATAGACCAAAAGGCAGCAATGAGAGACAAGCAGAGCATTTAGGACTATTGAACTAATTCAGGAAAGAGATTACAGTGGCATGGATTAGACTGATAGCAATAAAGGTGATATGAAATGATCACATTCTAGATATATTTTGAAGATAAAACTGACAATGTTTATTAATAGATTAAATGTTGGGTGGAAAAAGAAGGAGTCAAAGGTGATTCTGATTAGAAGAACTAGAAGAATGAAGTTGCTATTAACTAAAAAGTGGAAAGCTGAAAAAGAAAACAATACAGAAGAAATGATCAGACACTCCATTCACATATACACTAGACATCCTAGTAGAAAAGTCAAGTACCCTATTGGATATAAACCTACGCTGGGGATGTAAATGGAGGCTAATCAGTGTAATGGCTTTAGACTTGTGATGCTAGATGAGGTCATCAAGAGAGTATACCTGTGCTTTAGGAAACTCCAAAAACACAAGGTCAAGAAAATGACAAGGGCCCTGGTCAATGACTCGGTTGGTTGGAGAGTCATCCCATACATGAAAACAGCTGTGGGTTTGATTTCTGGTCAGGGCACATGCTTACATTGCAGGTTGGATCCCCAGTTGGGGTACACTGGGGAGGCGACCAATTCATGTTTCTCTCTAACATCAATGTTTCTCTCTCTCTTTCTCTGTCCCTTCCTCTCTCTCTAAAATAAATAAAACCATATCATTGGATGAGTTTTGGGGCTTTTTTTTAAGAAAATGACAAGGAAGAGACAATGTGACTTCCTTTGAGGCAGTTACTCCTACCTCAACCAGAAGAAGGGATAATCCTGGAAACATCAGAAGGAAACGAATCACTTAGAGAATAACATGGATATTGATTGCTGCCTGCCTTTAGAGAATTTGTTGCTCTTTAGTGATAAAAGGTGTGAGGAACAAGAGACAAAACACAGGATCTGACTAAGCAGGTGAAACTGATAGGAGGCCTATGCATAAAAATGATGGGCCAGAAAAAGGTGAAGGGATTAAGAAAAAAAAACTCATAGACACAGACAACAGTATGGTGATGCCAGAGGGAAAGGGGGATGGGAGGAGTCAGAAGAGGGCACAGGGAGGATAAATGGTGACGAAAGGAGACTTGACTTTGGGGGTTGGGCACACAATACGAGATACAGATGATGTATTATCAAATTGTACAATGAAACCTATATAATTTTGTTAACTAATGTCATTCCAATAAATTCAATAAAAAGAAAAAATAGTTAACACCTAAAGTGCCTGCCACATACTAAGTGTATGGCAAACTATGAATGATTAGGTAATACCAGCAAATGTGTGTTCAAAAAATTCTACAATTCCATGAATATCTAATAACTTAAAGTATACATTTTATAAGAAACACTAGATAGGAGGAAGGAAGGAAAAAAGAAGGAAGGAAGGAAGGAAGGAAGGAAGGAAGGAAGGAAGGAAGGAAGGAAGGAAGGAAATCTGGAGATAGTCCAAAATAACCTACAAGCCAAGAATTCATTTGAAAAGACTTACAGGTTGGTAGTGACCTCAGGTTCCTGACAGAAACAAATTCTTCTCTGGAGGAATGCTGCTTCATTCTGGTTGCAAAGAATTTCCACAGATAAAATTCCACTGAACCTGATCCCACATTCAAAACAATCACTGAGTACATGAGAAAAGAAAGAACACTGAGCAAAAGTCAATAGAAATAAAAAACAGACCTGGAAAGGTTTCTGTTGTTGATATATTTTGAAAACATATCCATTGAAGAAATATTTCATGGTTTACAAATGTTTCATTATATTTTTAAAGAAAGGGGGCATGGAAATCATGAGTAATAAAAAAAATGATAAAGCACTTTTAAAAAGCACCAAATAAAACTTGTAGAAATAAAAACAATAATAATTGAAATTTTTACAATATATTAGATGGGTTAAACAGAGCAGACACATCTGAAAAGCAGATTCAAGACAGAGTTAAAATTATTACCCAGCTGTAACAAAGAAAGACAAAGAGCTGGAGGAAAAAAATGACAAGACATAGGGGCTGGAGAACATGCACATGTAATGCACATCTCATCGGAGTTACAGAAAAGTATAAGAGAGTAAGGGAGAAGCAATATTTGGAGACAAAATGACTGAAAAATTTTCAGATCTGATGAACAACAAAATTCAGATTCAAGAATTAAAGTGAATTCTAAGTAGATAAAATAAAATCTATCCTAGACCATTGTAGTAAAACTGCAAAACAAATCAAAAGAGAAAATCTTAGAAGAAGCCAGAGAGAGAAAAGCATGTGTACATTAAAAAGAACAATTATTATATAGACAGGGGACAATGGAAGCCAGAAAATAGTAGACTAGTGTCTTTAAAATGCTAAGAAAAAAAAATGACTGCCAATTTGTAGTTGTATTGTCTGTGTAAATTATAACTAGAGCAAAACCAAAGTAAAGACATTTTTGGGCAAACAAAAAAATCAGAAATTTTACAAATAACAAGTCCTTATTAAGTAAAATAAATCAATATATTACAGAAAACTTCAGAAGGAAAACTGCAGAATCAAGCTGAAACACAGTCATGGTGAACAAAGAACATGGCTAACATTTAACAAAACTGAAACACTGTATGACACAAAAAGAAGGAAATATCTAATTTGTAATTTTTTAAATAATGAAAGAATTAAAATTGCACATGAGGAAGAAGAGTGTAATCAGATTACTTGCACCATTTGCAAGGAAGGTATAAAAATCAATTAACTTATTAAGTGGGTATGTTAAGTGTCTAGGATAACCAAAACTAAAATTACATTTTTTACTTTCAACCTAGTAGAGGGAAAACAATACAGTGAGAAAACTAATCAATCCAAATGAAGGAAAGAGGTAGAAAAGTATGGCAAAGAGAAAACACAAAACAGAGGAAATAAATTTAAACACATCTAAAGTGTGACAGCCTGGGTAAAAATATAAAACTAGCTATTAGCTTCTTCTAAGAGACATACTTAAATACTGAAAACATAAAGACACAGAAGGGTTGAAAGTAAAAGGATAGGAAATATACCAAAAGAATGATAGGGTAGTATTATCTATATTAATAAAAACCACAAGAATAAAAATACTTTAAGAAAAAAGTATTCCTAAAGATAATGGGTCATATGATAAAAACACTTCAATTCACACAGAAAATACATATAATAATTCTAAACTTTTACATACTTAATAACAGATCTTAAAATATAGTTAACATTAAAGGAAAAAAGGTATTTAAAAAACTATACAGATAATTTTTAAAAATCAACTGTTTTTGTAGGATATTTTAACACAATGCTATAGATACTCGTGAGACATAAACAACAACAAAGAGTAAAGATATAAGACTTAACAGCTCAATTAACAAGTTTGGATTTATGTACTACCCCAAATTGAAGGATGTATATTCATTTTAAGATACTCAGAATATGTTTTGAATGAACTATATACCAGACCACAAAAAAAAGTCTTAATACATTTCAAAGAATTGGGAGCATATGAACAAGTTCTTTCACAACAATAAAATTCAGTTAAAAATCAGTTAAAAAATCTCTGGAATGCAAAATTTAATTCACCACTTTTAAAGATTGAAAAGAAAACCATTTGATCTTTATCAATATTGGTAGGGGAAAAGAACATTAAAAATTTAGCAAACTAAAAAGTTACAGGAACATCTGTAATCTCATAAAGACAATAAATAATCTAATACAAATATCATACTTAATAGTTAAACATTAAAAGAATTGGCTTTAAAATCAGAAAAAGACACAGATGATTTCTTTTATTAACCACTATACCCCAGGGCTTACACAGTACGGCATGGGTAAAGCAAGAAGAGATTCAAGAAGAATAAGAATTGGAAAAACATCACTATTGTTCTTCATAATAAACGCCATAGAATCCGCAGGTAAATCATTGGCCTAACGTTCAGCAAAGTTGCCAAATACAAATTAACTAAAAAACTTAATTGCATTTCTATACACCAGCAGAAAATAATAAGAAAGTATAATTTTTAAATGATATTATTTACAATAGCAAAAAAAATGACGGGGGGGAATAAGTAGAGTGAGCAAGGCACTAAACATCTCAAAAAAGACCACGTGTTCAAGAGAGTTGCGATGATCAAGGGTGTGGTCATAGGGGATGACAGGATTTAAGATTCAGAGTTGAAGCCACCTGAGGTGGTGGTAAGAGCTAAGGTGTAGTGGCATAGCAGTGGCTGCAGGCAGATGAGGCATCAGCAACTTCATCATTTCCTTAAGAAATAATTAAGTAAGAACCCAGACCACAGAATTAGGTTGTAAGAGAAATGGGGAAGAGTCTATGGGACTTGTCAAAAGACTGTTTTTACATGATTTGATTATATCAATAAATGTAGCAAAGATAATTTTCTTCTCATTTTACTATCACAAATAAAAACATGCTTTATCTGTATTTATTGTATTATAGTACGGCTTGAGAGCATGGCTGATGGAGCGTGTGGGGAAAATTTAACCACCACTTTCTACAGACAACTCCTAGACACAACCACTGAAGGACCATCACTGGGAAAAAAATCAGGAAACTTTTACTTTCAAAACCCACAATTTTTATAACAAATAAATGTATCCGTTACAGACCTGTGTGCTCGCGTTTTTGTGTGTACATTTTGGTGAAATGCTTTGGGTCAAACTATGTAAATTGCCATTTTTGTGGTCAAATGAATTGATGTCAGCAATTTCATATGATGGAACCCTGTATTTGGACTTCACTGACCAAGTTAAAATGGGTGGTTTTTAAAGTAAAGGGGATGGAGTGTTATTGAATACTTCATGCCTTTACAGAGAACACGAAAACAAGCACAGCTCTCTAAGTGCCAATTATATTTTGCTATTATTGCCAAGATGATTCTATTAACTGTGTTAAAAAGCTATAAAGTAAAATATTTTGCTGGTTACTTCTTTAGCGAACTTGGGTAGATATCTCTTGACAAATGCATAAGAGTTCATTTGCCTATAAAATGCAGGAGTGTATTAGTGTGTTTTAGAGGCACATTGAATGCTGTGCAATATTTAACTGGCATAGAAGGCAATTCCGACGTTTTTATGTAGGCCTTGCTTCTCTATTAAAATTGAAAGTGTTAATTTGCCAGTAATCACTCCACTTTCTGCTATCGTCTCTCTGAAAGGACAGGCCCTTCCTGCATGGATAGAATGTAGTAATGCATTTAGTGCTAGGCCATGATTTTAGACCTCCAGCTGTTTTACTGGTTGTGTAACTAAAAATAAGATAATGTTATGCTGGGTAACCACGGCTTTTGTAGGCATTCGCATTTTACAAATCACTGCACAGTATGCACACCATTATATTTTTTAAATGCTTAAATTCCAGGCTCAAATTCGAACACTTCCATTATTAAGGGAGAGCTTGCTAGACTGTGAAGTGGGATGAATCCTGGACGGGGAAGTGGTGGGGCTGAGTTTATGTCAGTAATTCCTCCCTAATTCCCATCCCTGCAGCTCAGTTGGGAATAGCATTCCTCACCATCAATGATGTAGAGAAGGATTTTGAAAGGTTGGTGGGTTATTTTTGTTTTTAAATTTTTATTTGATCTGTAAACCTCCTACTTATTGAAATAATGCAAACCAGAGAACAGTATATTGTGCAAGAACAGTGGAGAAAAATCATATGCTTCTCTAAACAGGCTTATATTGAAAATAAAGGGTCAAAGGAAAGAATTTTGCTGGTTCACATCATGCAAACACATAAAAGCCCTGTGATATTTATACTTCTATGATCTAATCAGAGGCCCAAAGCAAACATGCTGTCTTTAACTGAATATTTGTTCCACATGAAAGTGTTGATAAATAAGTGGAACTATCCTAAGCTGCATTTTTACAATCTACTTTCAGAAATGTCTGTCATTCAGAACAAGTACCCCTGGACCATATTGCTCCACGTTGACACAGATACCGGCAGGACTTGGTGAGGCATTGCATAGTATCTAAAATTGCTTTCAAGGTTGTATGGGCTATTTACATTTTTTTTTTAATTTGAAACTTCTGTCATTTCCCAAAATGCCACATCTCTGTAGGACCCCAGGTTTATGTAAAGGCATCTAATAAAAGTGGTTGCTTGGAGGACAGGATTTTTCTAAGGTCCCTAAGAGACTAAATAATCCTGGGGTCAGTCAATCAAGATAAGCCAAACATAAAGCTAAATGTCTATAATTAGAAGTGCATAAATGTCCAAGCAATGTGAACTGATTTTAGATCCAGATTCTAACAAGCTCACTTCTGATAACAGTGTGAGTAATGGGGAGGCCGATCACAGAGGTTGGTAAGAGCCAACAGTCTGAAGTCTGTGGTTTCCGAACATTCAAACATTGACCAAAGGTCCAGAGAAGGAGGAAAAGGGTTTGAGAGTACGGGTTTGAAAAACAAAATTAGAATACTCCATCTGTGAGTTTTTAGGACTGAATTTCTGTACGGAATTGATAGAAGAAGGAGATTAAGATTTTTTGTTCTGTGATAAAAAGTGAAGCTCCAGGAAAGATCTATCAAAAACAGAGTCCCTGGTGCCTTGGCCAGTGTGGCTCAGGTGGTGGGAGCTTTGACCCACCACCAAAAGGTTGCATGCAGATGATATTCCTGGTCAGGGCACATACCTGGGCTGTGGATTCCATCCCCACAGAGCATTTATGAGAGGCAACCAATCGATGTTTCTTTCTCACATTATATTTCTCTCTCTTTCTTCCTTTCTCTCTCTCTAAAAAGCAATAGAAAATGTCCTCAGGTGAGTATTAAAAAATAAATAAAAACAATAAAAAACATGTCTCTGGAAATTCAGAAAAAAATAAAATGTATAAAGCCCATTTTTTCCTAACAAGTAGTGAGGCACTTGTCTTTCATCACTGCACAGGCAGTGGTTGTTCCTCTTACATATACAAAACTGGATGTTTCACTAGGGCAGGAATGGGCAGGCCAGTATCTCCTGCTGGTTTGGGGTCAGATCTTTAGAGGTGTAGGGGAACTTAAAATCCATCTGATCCAACTCTTTCACTTATTCACAGGGATCAGTGACACCGAGAAGTTAAGTGACTTGCCTAAGGTCACATAGCTCATAAATGAGAATCATGCCAAGTCTTTCTTAGCCAAAGAAGTGTGTCCAAGCTGCTATATTAGACCATCTGTACTTTCAATTCTTACTGCTTCTACAGGACAATTAGGAATGAATAAAACTAATTCTTTAAAAACATATATAGCTCTCTCACAATGGACAAAATTAAACATCAGAAATAAAAAATGAAACCAGCCATGCTTTGGCACAGACAGCAAGCATAAAGTCTTAGAGTCTGTCTGAGTAGACAAAGGGCCGTGGCTCAGGCGTGGCCAGTGACAAGCAGGCTGTGGACAAAGGCCTTGGCTCACAGTGCCAGACAGCCAAGTACCACCTCTTCCCTTGCAGGCAATGAATGGCTGAGTCACATCTTCCTTTCCAGCTGACTCCAGGTGCATCATCTGCAGGGTGTGGAGAATACTCCCAGCCCTAAACTTAGCCTCACTTTTTATTTTCTAGGGAAAGTGAAAGACTGAAGGGATTTAGCTTGGGATTTGGTGGTTCTTTCGAAGCTTTACAAAATCTACATTTTAGACCAAACTTAACAATATTATACTACATATGCTAAAGTTAGTTTTTGCTTTTGTGTTTTGTTTTTCAATGTCTTAATGAAGCCCTAAGGCATTTTCAAATAATGCCAAGTTCTTAAGAGTATCTTCTAAGCTCTATGTGTTCCAAGTCATTTTACTCAGACTGTCTTAATATTGAAGAACTTGATGTTCACCTTATAAAAATTAGGCAACAGACATTCTGTGAAGTTATCTAGGTGTATTGAATCTCTGCCAGGCCCTCGAATATGGCCCCTTCACTGAAAGTCAACACAGACCCTAGTGCTCAATGCTATAAAACTCGAGCTTTGTTTCACGGCTCGTTGAAAGCATGTCATGTCTGCTCTCAGCCCCAACCTCATAATGTCCCAGCCTAATGATAACATTATTTATTTATTTTGTCAGTTCTTACTGTCACTGGAAAAATATCTCACAGAGTAAATAACAAATTGAAAGAGGCACAAAGTACCTCCATTTCTCCAGCATAGTGGCAACTGGCAGTCACTCAGCTCATCTGCAATCTGGTCTTCTCTCAAGAAGATGCCCAGATGCTCTGAGGCCCTTCTGTACATTTTTCTTTAACTACACATTCTAGAAACACAAAACACCAGAATGACTTCTCATTCCTCTTCCAGTTCCCCCAAAAACTTATTTGGTGGTGGGGGATGGCCAGGGAGAAGTCTTTGACAAGAAAAGTCTTCAATAAATAAATAAAACAGGCCCTTTTAAAAAATTCTCAACTTGAGATATCACAATTCAAAGGTAAAGAGAATTAGATTCCCCCGTCACTCTACCAAAAGCCATTGCAGCTGTGACTCGATTAGGATAAATTGCCTCATCATATTTTCTGCAGCACAATCTAGGAAATGTAAAGTTGCAGGGGCAGGGAGACAGGGCACGTGTACCAGAGGGGTGGATCCATACCCCCTCGGTGGGCAGGATTTTTCCACTGAAAAATGAGTGATTTGGTAGGATTCATGGCAGGGACTTGCATTAAATGTATTATGTATATAACTAACACCCACTTTTGCTAATTATATAAACCTGTTAGCTGCGATTGTTTCTTGACCATTTCTTTAGCCGGCATCCCCCACTTCCTATATTAAACACCACAAAAAAAATAACTGAATAAAGTTGTGTTCAACACCCATTGCAATTGTGGTTTTGTGTCTATTTTCTCTGAAGATGGTATGGAGAACAGCCCATTACCAATGCTTTGTGGAGCTATAGAGAAAATGCTCACTGGTCTCTAGGCTTTAGCTCTTAAGAGCATTTCTACTGCTTCAATATTTCAATATTTTATTATTATTTATACAAAAATTCCTTAATTGTAAATGCTTAAATATGACTCATCATTTGCTGAATCCACAAGAAACTGATGTGTTTTCTTATTTCTGCTTCAGAGGCAAGAAAATAAGGTATTAGGTGGCAAGCAGAATTAATATTCTTCTAATTTCTCAGCTTCCTAAGAGGCAGCACAGAGAAGAAAGAACTTGAGCTTCTCTTTTTCAAAAGCAGGTGCTCCTGGTCCCAGTCCCGTGTTGCCCAGCCTTTCACTGGTTGTGTGACTTTGGGCAAATTACTTAACTCCTCTGGGCATCCATTATTTCCATAGTCAATGTATTTACTTTGTGAAAAGTCACAGTAAAATATGGTTTTTAGTGGAAATAGTAAGCAGAGAACCCTATAGGATAAACTGTGGTAAAGATTCAGAAAGGCCCCCAAGTACGGCCTCTTCACTAACAGCCAATACAGGTCCTAGTGTGAGAAAGACAGTAGCAATTATTATTCATCCCAAAACAGTCAAGGAGGCAGAACTTGAATACATAGCTGGTTCCTTTACTCTGTTGGAATTGGCTGGCCTTCCACGATAAGATGGGATCTCAAACAACTACTTTTAGTTCAAGCATCTAGAGAGACAGTTTTGACTCTATTCAAAGGCACTCATCATCATCCCCTATTAAAATAGAGAAGTAGAAAACAACACATCCAGAATACGGTGTCTTATGTACATACAGTAAAATTATATATATTGCTTTTGTAATGGATATTGTTGGTTTCCTTTACAGAAAACATCCATTCCCACCTCATCCCAACTTCAGTCGTGAAGATTGGGTATCACCCTACTCTATTGCCAGGGTGGATGCTGTCTGCCCTGTGCTAGTCAGTTTAATTATTAGTTCAGGGATGAGTGCATAACCCAAGCTAAATTAATTATAGGGATGTCCTGGATTTTGTTAACTGATTGAAGAAAAAGGAATTTTCTCTTCCTCTGGGAAGGTGTGCCTGGCTCATGGAAAGGCAGGAACTCTCCAGCCATTCCAACTCTGAGACAATCCAAATTCAAGCTGAAGCCAACCACCAGACAAGGCAAAGTCAGTCATCACAGATAAATGGAGCTGCAGAACTAATCAAAGCATGCCTGAAACCTACTAGGACATTGGGTTCTTCATCTTCTTGAGTCAATGAATGCCTTTAAAACCAGATAGAGCCCTCGCTGGTGTAGCTCAGTGGATTGAGTGTGGGCTGCGAACCAGGCATCGCAGGTTCGATTCCCAGTCAGGGCACATGCCTAGGTTGCAGGCCATGTCTCCCAGCAACCACACATTGATGTTTCTCTCTCTCTCTCCCTCTCCCCCTCCCTTCCCTCTCTAAAAAATAAATAAATAAAATCCTAAAAAAAAAAAAAAAAAACAGATAGAAATGGGGTATATGATATGTATAGCCTAATGTATCTTAACTGTTATGGCTTTATTGTCATGACTCTTGCATCACCACCCTCTACCAGGGGTTGATGTATAAAATGACAATATATATGTGTCTGCAGCTTCTTTTTTTATTATTTGTCACTTTCAGTTTTATATCCCACCATCTTGGTGATCATCGGGTACTGGAAACACTGCAAGTGATTACCACTCTCTCTAATCTTTACTATCAGTGACCCTGCCTCAGAATTTTTATTTAAAATGAATCTTTCTTTTATATTTTATTATATTTTTTCATTACCATATATCCCCTTTATATCATCTTTCAACTCACTGATCCTTCTCCTTGCCCACATTGTTGTCCATCCCCATGAACCCTAAAAAGAGTCACTTTATTTATTTATTTATTTATTTATTTTTATTTAACCTTTATTGCATTTTTTAATCCCTTTAATAACTGTTGTTGGGGAAGGGTGTGAGAATATATTAAGAGTTTAATTGGCTGGTTAATTCAATCAACCAGTGAGTTCATTTTCAAAATATCCAACCTTTAGGTGGGTAGGCTTTTTAAAAATCCTTCCTTAATAAAGGAATATGAATCATAAGAATTCCTGGATTCACCATAAGAATGATGAATGTGCTTACCTCTTTAGTATTTATTATTCAATATGTATCACTCCTAGAGGATGGGAAAAGCAAATCTACATAAACATTAAGAGATGGATCTTTAACCTTGCTTCTGACTGATGTCTTTGCCCTCTGCAGACTTTGGTCACATAAATGGGAAGCCACCCTTGCTCAGGAAGTGTGCCAGGCACCTTAGACTGCACTGGAGAGAATGAGCTGGAGACGGTTTGGAGTGACCCTTTTCCTCACAGTAAAATATCCTTTTTAAAGGAAACAGTGAGCAAAGAACCCTATAGGTAAAAGTTTCTCATCTCAACCTGTATAACTCAAGATCAGTACTTAGAAATAACATCAAATAGAAATTCAGTGTTCCCAAAAGCATCTCTCTAAGGCCCTTACTAATGGCACACATTCAACGTGAGCCTACTCTTTCACCAGCTGACTGACTGACTACTCATGGGCTTTCCCCACACAGGAAAGTACTCAGGAATCAGTGATTCAAATGAAAAGACTATGGAAAGGTTTGATGGGGGGAAATTAATGAAACCAACCCAATTACAGTGGGAAAAAAATGAGCTCTTAGGAAGTAGAGCAGAAAATTATTTAGATGACCTTGCACTTTACAAACTGTTTATAGGCATGAGCCTGGATGCAGTGGAAAAAACATTGGAATTAGTGACCAGAGTCATAAGACCCAGTCCCAGCCATAAGATGTGCTACCTCTGTGACCTCAGGCAAGACTCTGAATCCTTTTGAATCTCACTTTTCTCATCTGACAAAGGGGGATGATTGTACCTAGGTCACTAGATTGTAATGTAGACCAAAATAAATAACATGTAAGAAAGACCTTTGAAAACTACCTTTGCTATACAAATGTAGGATGTTACTGTGATTCAGTGGCATAACAACAAATTTTAAAAGGAGGCATGCCTGTGTGCATAAATTACAGTAGAGAATCTAGAAATGATACAATTCTATCACATGCTGTGAAAATATTTAGCTGAGAACTTTGAACAATTAGGTACTCCAGAGCAAATTGAAGGACATGAAGACCTTGGAGAAGGTTCAGAAAAGAGCCACAGAGATGATTAAAGAGATGGAAAATCAAAACCATGCTTAGAGAAGGTTAAAAGAACTAAGTTCATTCTGCTTGGAGAAGACATGTCTACAGAGTAATTTAATAATTGTTTACAAGCACATGCAGCCTGGTGCCCAGCTGTTCTTTCCAATAGACAGAGGAAAAGAACGTATCATAGACCCTTAGCACAGGCAGATTTGACATGTGAAGTTTCAAATAATTATGCATGACTCTGACAGTTCATGACATGTGATAATTTGTAATTTTTCTAAGCCACAAATTCTAACCACAGGTGTGTGAATGAAACCCATTAGTTTGCCAGTAACTAAGTCTGTCCAACCATCCAACATAGAAATCTCAATGGGAATGTGTCGTTCTCCACTAATTGTCATTCACCCACTAATTTTCAGACACAGCAATAATAATAGCTGTCTTTACGTGTTTATTATGTACCAAGCAGTTTATGCTGAGTTTTATGGAAAGTATTTCATTTAATGAAGACAGAAAATAATGAATGGATAAGTTAAGAAATCTGTTCAAGTTCACCCAGTTAGTAAAGTGGAAAGCCAGAACTCAAGTTCTTAAT
Source organism: Tonatia bakeri (assembly GCA_004024845.1). Classification (NCBI taxonomy): domain Eukaryota; kingdom Metazoa; phylum Chordata; class Mammalia; order Chiroptera; family Phyllostomidae; genus Tonatia; species Tonatia bakeri. Next base: position 36,370 of record PVIA01011260.1, read on the forward strand.
TGCTATAGCTAATTTTGTTTCTTTGTGAAAATGACCCTCAAAATAAAGTCACCAGTCAGTGCTGGTGGAAACAATAGAGGCAAAATGAAGAAACCAAATAAAATGATGGTTCTTACCAGAAACCAAAAACTGTATTGAGTTTTGGTATAGCTGATATTTATGACACAAACTAGACTACCTCAGATTATGACATTCCACTCACTATTATTTTAGCACATTTGGAAATTTTCTATATCTGCAGCCTTTATACAGCCTTCTTAGTCCAATTCAAGTTGGATTTCTAATCTTCCTGCCAGTGCTGTCTAGGATGCTATCTTTCTCCTGTAGTAGTCTGTGCTTGTTGTCTATAAAATAAAATTAAGTCAACATCATATATGATCCTGCTTTTGTCTATTTCATACTTTTCCATATTTTCCTTCTTTTCCATAATCTGATTACAGTGCATGTGCTTTCTGAGTAAATTCTTCAGTTCTTTTTCAGAGTACGAGATGAACCAGGCCTGAATGTTGTTAGTGTTTTGAGTTGGTGCTGAGATAACAGCCAAGGGGATTTTGTACTAGGTTGAGTTGTTACCCTGAGAGGTTAGAAGTAAACCCACTAGCCATGGAAATTGGATCAGACTCGAGAAATTCAATTCCAAAACAAGAATCTCAAAACCCAGATACCAACAATGAGAAGCCACCATCAGGATATGAGGCAAGAAGCCAGAAGCCAAGGAGAAATATATGGAGGTAGACCAGAAAAAGTAATAGGATTTGCCACACAAACAGGACTCACTCGTATTGGGACATAGAACTAGCCAAGGCTTGTGTTCTTATGTTATTACATTTTGTTTTTCCAGAAGGGGAGACCATGACAGCAGCCACCTCAATGCAATACAGTCTTCTGCTATAGTAACAAACACTATGGATCACAGAGAAAGAACTCTTGAGTGATCTTGTTAGAGATTATGAGTCTTAGAATGAATTATAAAAGAGAGCTAACTGAGAAATAGAAGGACTGGTAATCTAGGGAGAAAAAAAAAAACATATGCAAAGACCCCTACCATTAGTCCTAAAAGGGATCAGAAAAGTCAAATGTCTGTGTGACAAATGTTTTGGGGGAAATAAACTTTGAGATGCAGCAGAGAGTTAGAAGACCAGGGACAAAGGCCTAAGCAAAAGAACTGAGGCAGGATAAGTACAGCTTGCTTAACCAACAAACAAAGTCAGCCTGGCATCAGGGGAAGATTCTGAATGCTGAAATGGAAAGCCTTGACAATAAGCAAGAGGAAGCCTCTGAACAGAGGAATCCCACAACCTAGGAAAATTTACCAGGTGAGTACGACACTGTGGACTTTGAGGAAGATGCTGCTGGCAAAGAAGCCAACAACAAAATCAGTCACCCAGTCACCCAGCCACTGTCCAGAGCAGGAACTATAATTTTTTTAAAAAAATCCAATGAAAAATGGTCTAGAAAGAGATGGCAAAAAGTAAAAGTTAAAAAATCAGTAAACCCAAGAGTGTTCCCTGAGCTTCTAGGAGAATTACATACAGCTGACAATAGGGCAGCCCACAGTATCCTGAAGTTTTCTGATTGGAGGAAAAAAAGGCTGAGGAGGAAATGATAGTGTTCTCCAAACTAGAATGCCAGGGTAAGCTGCCCCTAGACACTCAATGGTTTGCCATGTGGCTTACATGGTCATCCACCCTCTTGCTCTGCTGCCTATAAAAATAACATTAAAAATTATATTATTATGGCTAATAAATATTTGACAAAGGAGGCAAGAACATGCAATGGGGTAAAGTTACTCTACTCAATAAATGGTGTTGGAAAAATTGGACAAATATGTGCAAAAACATGAAACTAGACCACCTTCTTACACCATACATGATAATAAATTCAAAATGGATTGAAGATTAAATATTAAACTCAAAACCATAAAAATATTAGAAGAAAAAATAGGCAGTAAAATCTTGGATATTTCTCATAGCAATATTTTTCTAATATATCTCCTCAGGCAAGGGAAGCAAAAGAAAAAACAAACAAATGGGACTATATCAAACTAAAAAGTTTTTGCACAGCAAAGGAAACCATCAACAAATGAAAAGACAACACACAGAATAGAAGAACATATTCACTAATGACACATCTGATGTAGTTACCTTAAAAATTAAAAATGGAACTGCCTTATGAACTAGCAATTCTACTTCTGAAAATATCCCAAAAAGCCCAAAACACTAATTCAAAAGAATATAAGAACCTGGAGCATTATTTACAATAGCCAAGATTTCAAAGCAGACTAAGTATCCATAAGTAGATGAGTGGCTTAAAAAGCCATGGTACATTTACACAGTGGAATACTACTCAGCCATAAAAAAGAAGGAAATCTCACCTTTTGTAGCAGCTTAGAAGGGCCTTGAAAATATTATGCTAAGTGAAATAAGCCAGTCAGAGAAAGATAAATACCACATGATTTCACTAATATGTGGAATGTAATGAACAAAATAAACTACCAAAATAGAAACAGACCTATACATACAGAGAATAGACTGTGTCAGAGTAGAAAGGGGTTGTGGAGTGAAAGAGGTGAAGGGATTAAGCAAAAAATAAAAATAAAAAACTCACAGACACAGACAACAGTATGATGATTAACAGAGGAAAGTGGGGGTGGCGGAGGTAAAAGAAGGTAAAGGAGGCAATAAATGATGATGGAAGGAGATTTTACTTGGGGTGGTAAACACACAATACAATGTATAGATGATGTATTCTAGAATTGTACACCAGAAGCCTATGTAATTTTATTCACTAATATCATCCCAATAAATTCAATAAACAAAAATCAATTAATTTTTTAAAAATTCTTTAAAAAATTATATTATCACTAGATTATCTAATTATCATTAGAAATGCAAGATAGAGAAGACTGCATTACTAGAACCCACATTTTGAAACCACAGACTTAGATTCAAGTATAGGCCTTAGAAGTATTAGCTCTGCAACTTGATCATGTGCAGTTTCTTCACTGACAAAAGAGAGATAAGAATGCCACACTGGAACTTCTGGCCAAGATGGAGGTACAGGTAGAAACCCTTCACTTCTTCTCACAACCAAAAGAAGGATAACAACCAATCTAAAATCAATAAACAACCAGAAGCACCAGAAAATCAAACTGCATGGAATTCCAACAACCAAGAAATTAAAGAAATAATCAACCAGAACAACCAGACCAGTAAGGCAGAACCCATGGGGCAAGTGGCTCAGAAAAACCACAGCAAGGACGCTGAGGGGCTGGGTGGACTGCTGAGCTTGGCAGAGCTGTATGGGAGGGACTGACTTAAGGGGGAAAGTGGGACTCAGAGCTGACTGTGAGCTACAGTTGGGGTTGTAGCGATGGGAGATACTTCCAGTCTGACTGAAGAGTCTGTTGGAAAGTGCACTAGAGACAGCAGGTGAGCTGCATTGCTCCCTCTCTGGCCCCTCCCCCACAGGCAGTGCAGCAAAGAGGGTCACCCTGCCCTGGTGAATTCCTAAGGACCCACCCCTTACAACTTATCAGGTGTGCCAAGACAAAGAAATATGGCCCAAATGAAAGAACATAGCAATACCTCAGAACTAAGCAATGAGAACATTACCAACATAACTGATGGAGAATTTAAAGCCCTGGTAATCAAAATGCTCACAGAACTGATTGAGCTTGGTCAAAAAATGAAAGATACCCAAAATGAAATAAAGCAAAATACTCAGGGAACCAACAATGACAGGAAGGAAACTGGGATTCAAAGCAATTATCTGAAACAAAAGGAAGAAATAAACATCCAACTGGATCAGAATGAAGAAACAAGAATCCACAAAAGTGAAGAGAAGTTGAGGACCCTCTGGGACAACCTGAAACATTCCAATATCCAAATTTTAGGGGTGCAAGAAAAAGAAGAACAACAGCAAGAAATTGAAAACTTATTTGAACAAATAATGAAGAAAAACTTCCCCAATCTGGCAAAGGAAATAGACTTCCAGGAAGTCCAGGGAGCTCAGAGAAGTTGGATCCAAAGAGGAACACACCAAGGCACATTATAATTACATTACCCAAGATTAAAGACAAAGAGAAAATCCTAAGAGCAGCAAGAGAAAAGGAGACAGTTACCTACAAAGGAATTCCCATAAGGCTATCAGCTGATTTCTCAAAAGAAACCTTACAGGCAAGAAGGGGCTGGAAAGAAGTATTTAAGTCATGAAAGGCAAGGACCTACATCCAAGATTGCTCTATCCAGCAAAGCTTTCATTTAGAATGGAAGGGCAGATAAAGTGCTTCTCAGATAAGGTCAAGTTAAAGGAGTTCATCATCACCAAGCCCTTACTATATGAAATGTTAAAGGAACTTATCTAAGAAAAAAGATTTAAAATATGAACAATATAATGACAACAAACTCACAACTGTCAACAAATGAACCTAAAAGAAAAGAAAAACAATGAAAACAAAAACTAAGCAAACAATCAGAACAGGAACAGAATCAGAGAATGGACATCACACAGAGGGAGTTCAGTGGGGAGGGGAAAGGGAGGAATGGGGGGGCAGGTACAGGGGAGAAGAAGCATAATTAGTAGGCATAAAATAGATGGGAAAAGATAAAAATGGTATAGGAAACAGAGGACTCAAAGAACTTATATGTACAACCCATGGACATGAACTAAGGGGTGGGGGAATGCTGGAGGGTTGGGGGCATCAGGGTAGAGGGGGGATAAAGGGGGGAAATTGAAAAAAATTGTAATAGCATAATCAATAAAAAATACTTAAAAAAAAAAAGAATGCCTCACAGGGTTGCTGTGAAAAGGAGGCAATACTATGTGCTGTGGGAAACCATGTCACAGTGAAGTGGTGGTGGTTGCTGGCCCCTTCTCCACACCTGGGCTGGGATTCTGGGCAGGACTAAGGCCAAGCAACTACACCAGAAACGCTGGACTAGAGAAGAAATTCTATCCAGGCAGGCAGCTGGATGGCTCTTTTGCTATCAAGGGAAACTTTGTATGGAGCTTTTCTGGAGCAAGCCATGTTTTCAGTAGGACTAAGGTTTGATAAGTGTGACCCACAATAGCAGGGAGACTCTACAAAGAAACTTGGGAAGAACATGAAAAGCACTTCATGCCACAATAAAGGTTGTGAGATTTTATTTACTGTTCTTGGCAGAAAGTACTTAAAAATCAAATGAGTGGCAGACACATGTAACTATTTTACAGAGAAGATAAAATATGATTAGGATTCCTTATTTAGAGCATGTCTACTTTACTTTCTAATAATAAATCCAATATTGGCCTTAAGTTGAATTAATTTGTTCAAATATCAATGTGCTATGAAATCATTCTTGACCCTAGCAAGGAGAATTTAAGATCATATTTCCTACCAATTATGTGAAAATACAGAAAAAGGGCCTAAGCAAATCCACAGTACTATTACTGACCCTCTCATTTATCCACTTAGGGATTATCTCCTGTTAATATTTTTGCCTCCTTCCCAAACTTCTAGGCTATCATATTTTGCTGTATATAATGCACACATTTTTTGCCAAAATTTTTGAGAGAAAAATAAGGATGTGTATTATACATGGGTATAATGATTACACACTATTGGTATAATAATGGGTATAATAATCCCATGTATAATGAGCACAAAAACATGGATGTGCATTATACATGGCAAAATATGGTATTTCCTGCCACCGTGAGTTTAAGTACCATTGGAATTTAACAAATTTAACAAAACCTAGTTAAGAAGTTTTTTCTAACAAGTAGGTGCTGTCTTCAAAAGCCAAATTGAAACAATTGTTTAATGCCTAATTTTTTGATGACTCCCACCAGTATACATAGCTTAGAGCCCACAAGAAATCCCCTGTATTTAAAACAAAACAGATGACATCTGTTCTTAGATTTCCCTCTATCTTCTCTACCCAGCAGACCCAAAACCCTTCTCCCTTCCTTAGTGCATATTTTCAAACACCTTATTCAAACAAACACAAACCCTCTAGCCCACAGTGCTGTGTGGGTAGTAGGGCCTCTATAAATCATCTTCAAATAGCTGGTGATTGAGGGATACCCTGGACCCCTTCTGCCTCTCTTGTCTCACTTTTTCCTTTCTTCCCCTCACTTACTCTCCTCTAGCCACACTGGACCCTGGTCTTCAAACACACTAAGTAGCATTTCTTCCTCAGGGCCTTTGCACTTTCTGTTCTCTTTGACTCAAATGCCTTTCCCTACAATATCTATATGTCTCATTCCCTAAACTCCTTTAGGGCTCTTGGCATCTCACAGTTAATGATGAAATGTTCTCCATCCACTGTATTCAATAAAGCAACCCTCCTCAACCAGTCCACGCCTCTGCAGCTGCCTAACTTCCTTCCTTGCTCTATTTTTCTCCATTGACTTATCAGTAGCTGACATTCACATATTTAACTTGTTTATTTGTTTAATGTCAGACTCTTCTATGTAAGCTCCACAAAGGCAAGACTTTTTCATATTTTCTTCACTGTAGTATCAATTTACATGTCCTTAGGATAAGTCATGGTACATGGGGAACACTCAAGAAACATTTCAGTGAATGAATAATGTTTAAGAAGAAAATGCAATGTCAGAGTGAAATAAACAAGAAATTACTAACATGTCTTGGCTAGAGTTTCTTGGGGAAAATTCCTTCCTTCCTGAGACCTTCCATGATTGTGCACACACAGCCAAATAAATGCTATTGTGAAATTAGACTTTCTTTGGCCATCAGGCTCTCCCATAAAGTACTTGAAACTCTAGGGATTTAGCAATAAAGTTTGCTGATATAACTTGTTTATATTATGGCCATTTTCTTTAGATGCCAGTGATAGTCTTGAAATGTAACTACATGGTTGGTTTTATAAAAGATGACTTAGTAGTGAAAAAACTGGTTGTCCCTGATATGATAAGGCCACCAGCTGTTGTGATCTAGCATTCTTGATAAGAGTGAGGATAACATGCCCTGGCTGGTGTGCCTCAGTGAGTTGAGTGCTGGCCTGTGAACCAAAGGGATGCTGGTTCAATTCCCAGTCAGGGCACATGCCTGGATTGTGGGCCAGGTCCCAAGCAGGGGGCATGTAAGTGGCAACAACACATTGATATTTCTCTCCCTCTCTTTCTCCCTTCCTTCCCCTTTGTCAAAAAATAAATTAATGAAATTAAATTTTTTTAAAAAAGAGTGAGGATAACATTCAGCAGATTCCATTGAGGAGCCCTCTGGCTGTCTCCCTACAAGAGCCTCAGGCACAGGTACTAGGTACTAGCTCCTGGAAGTGCCACTTCTCCTTCCACTGGGTAATAAAGGACTCTGCTTTCTCCAAGGTCAATGGGATGTATAAGTGCTGGTCTTGTCTGCACCCAACTCTTACCTAGGGTGGAAAGAAACTGTAATTCTGAACTCCCCTTGACATCCCTGACAACTTCCAACACTTTCCGCTATAAGTCTCAGGAAGACAGATTTGTTTTATTCTGAGAGTCTAAGTCTCTATGAAAAGGTATATTCTCCCACAAGAAAAAAAAAAACTGCTTCCGTTCTGCTCTGGAACTAGAAACTTAGTCCTCAGTCAAACTGATATATGAGGGAATACAGTCATATTTGCCATAACCTCAAAATAACATCAACCAATATTTATTGAGTCAAAGACACTGGGCTGCTTGCCATAAAGGAAGAAAGGTGGGATATGAGCCCTTCTTCCAAGAATATTAAAAGACTTTGCCCCTGTAGCAAAGCAACATCTAGCCCATTCTTCATGCCTACTTGATGAACATTGAAACCTCATAACAGGTTTCTGAGGGGACCCAGCTTTCTTGACTGAAATGATAAAAACTTTAAAACTGATCAGCAAATAAATCCAAAGCAATCAGAATAAAACTTTATAACCAAAAAATGAGAGAGAAATCCTTCTCTGACCCCCAGGGACAGTGGAGGCAGGAGGAAGACTGAATACATTCAGCAGACTGGGGTCTCACCCTCAAGTCCAGAAGAAAGTGGGGACATGACCTCACCCTCTGTGAAGATTCATGCTTGTATTTGGTGAGGAATATTTTGAGTGGGATGCCCAGTAGTGCCACTTAAATTGAGCTCCACCTTCTGGAACTTCCTAAATTTCTCACCTTTTCATGTTCCATTCTCTAACCCTGAGAGGGAGAGTACCCTATAATGGAACAAGATATTAAACTTATGTAAATTCATCAATATAATCATGAGGCTTTGTCTTGGGTGAGCTCCATCCTGAGAATCTGGAAGGGCTGAGCCTATGTGCAAATACTGCCCATACACTTTGGTGAGCCAAGGTTCACCTATGGGGTCACCACCAGAATGGGGCTAAGGTCTGAGAATAGAAAATGATTGGAGCAAGAGGACATGGGGAGAGTAGGGGGAAGGCCATGGATTGTCATCTGAGGCAAATTTATGGAGAAATTAATAAATGCTTTACATCACCCTAAAGTGTATTCTAGATCATTGTCGGCAAACTATGGCTCACCAGCCATTTTTGCAAGTAAAAATTTCTTATATCACAGCCAGGATCAGTATGTTGTGTATTTTCTATGGCTGCTTTTGTGCTACAGGAGTAGAGTTGAGTAGTTGTTATGGAGACTACATGATCCACAAAGCCAAATACATTTGCTATCTGGCCCTCTACAGAGAAAGTTTGCTGCCCTCTGGTTTCAAACACGAAAAAGAATTCTTGTATGTTTATACAATGGAATACTACACAGCAGTAAAAAAAAATAAGGGAAGCTTACTTTTGTGACAACATGGATGGATCTGGAGACTATTATGCTAAGTAAAATAAGCCAGGCAGAGAAAGACAAATACCATATGATCTCACTTATATGTGGAATCTAATAAACAAAATAAACAAACAAGCAAAATAGAATCAGAGGCATAGAAATATGGAACAGGCTGACAGCTGTAAGGGTGTAGGGCTGGGGGAACTGGTTGAAAGAAGATGAAGGGATTAGTCAAAAACCATATATGCAGAACCCGTGGACATGGACAATGGAGTGGGGATTGCCTGAGGGAGTTTGGGATGCTGGGGAGAGGGGACCAAAGGGGGGAAAATTGGGACAAGTATAATAGCTAAACAATACAAAAGAAATTTTTTGATGATTTTAAGATTTTTAAAATATTTTTTATTTTAATTGTTGTTGCAGTACAATTTTCTATCTTTTACTCCCATCCCAACCCACCCACCCAGCTCTCTCCTCCTCCCTCCCATTTCCGCCCACCCTTAGTTTTTATCCATGTGTCCTTTATACTTGTTCCTGTAAACCCTTCCCCTTTTCCCCTGAAATTTCCTCTCCTCTCCCCTCTG
>PVIA01011261.1:0-45754 GCA_004024845.1 Tonatia bakeri
CTTTTTTTAAAAAAAAATGTTATTGATTATGCTATTACAGCTGTCCCATTAGCCCCTCCACCCCCCCCGCACACCCTCCCCCACCCACATTCCCCCTCCTCTAGTTCATGTCCCTGGGTCATAAGTTCTTTAGCTTCTACATTTCCCATACTATTCTTGCCCTCCCCCTGTCTATTTTCCACCTACCATCTATGCTACTTATTCTCCATACCTTTTACCCCTCTCTCCTCCCACTCTCCTGCTGCTAACCCTCCATGTGATCTCCATTTCTGTTGTTCTGTTTCTGTTCTAGTTGTTGGCTTAATTTGTTTTTGTTTTAGGTGTGGTTGTTAATAATTGTCTTTAAGACAGTTTAACAAAAAGTTTCATTATTCAACATAATTCAACAAATGTGGTAGATTAAGGTATGTTAATGATGGCTGACCGTTCTGCTGAGCACTTCAGAAGTATCGAAGAACTGGAAAACATGATTCTGGCCCTTAAGGATTTCGTGGTCCGCTAAGAAAACTGAGAACACTCGAGAAACAATCGGCAAATAAGAATGGAATTTTTAGCGTTGGTTTTTGTCATCCGGATTTTTCGCTGTCCAATACCGTAGCAAATAGCTATGTGTGCCTATGAGCACTGACACACGCCCTGTCCAGACTGAGATGTACGTGAAGTGTAAATACACACTGAATTCTGAAGACTTAGTACAGAAAAAAAAGGATATAAAATATCTCAGTAATAACTTTTGTATTGACCTCACATCAAAGTAACAATATTCGGGATATGTTAGGTTAAATAAAACATTAAAATTAATTTCAATAGTTTCTTTTTACTTTTGTAATGTGGCTCGTTGATAAATAAAAATGACCGATCTGACTCCATACTTGTGGTTTGTATGTTTTTCTCATACATGGGGCTGGTATAAACTAGAAGTATAAACGGAGTATCAAAATTTCACTAAGGGGCTAGTCTTTAAATGATCTCAAGGTCTCTGACAGGTGGAGGTAGGAGGAAGACAAGTCCCAGGCAGGAGCTGGAATATTAGCATTCAAATTTCAGGGCAGAGGGGAGATTGGCCTGGAAGTACAATTGCAGGTTTGGATATTTGGGTTGACACCAAGTTTTGGGTCAGGCAGAGGGGCACACACACACCGTTTTCCTAACTTCTCATCTTCTGATGCACTTTATAAGCAAACTCAATATATGATACAGCATAGAGACGTCTATGGTAAGTGTATAAAGTCTTCAGTGGGGAAGCAGGAAGTTGAGATTCTGTCTGCCATTCCCAAAGGTACTCTTGGGTAAATGGTTTATCATCTCTGCCTCCAATTGTCCCCACAGTCCCTTAATATTATGTAATTTCTAGTACTTTTCTTAGTGTTTATGTTACTTACTGACTTTAAAAATTTTCTGCCATTGCAGTTTTAATTTGCGCCTCTCTGATGGATAACAATGTCGAGCATCTTTCCATATGTCCATGGCCCACCTGTATGTCCTCCGCGGAGAAGTGTCTGTTCGGGCCCTTTGTCCATTTTTTTTAGTTGGATTGCTTGTTTTCCTTGTGTTGAGCCATATGAGTTCTTTACGTGTTTTGGAGATTAGACCCTTGTCCGAAGTATTGCTGGTAAATATGTGTGTCCATAGGGTTGGTTCCCTTTTCGTTTTCATGATGGTTTCTTTAGCCATGCAGAAGCTTTTTAATTTAATGCAGTCCCATTTGTTTATTTTTTCCTTTATTTTCCTTGCCCTAGGAGATCTATCAGCAAAAATATTACTATGCGGGATAGCTGAAATGTTATTGCCTATGCATTCCTCCAGGACTTTTATGGCATCACAACTTATATTTAAGTCTTTTGTTTATTTTGAGTTTATTCTGGTGTATGGTGTAACTTGGTGGTCTAGTTTCATTTTTTTTTCAAGTGTACAAGTGCAATTCTCCCAATACCATTTATTGAAGAGGCTATTTTACTCCACTGTATGCTCCTGCCCCTTTGTCAAATATCCACTGAGACTTGGGTTTATTCCTGGGCTCTCTGTTCTGTTCCACTCATCTATGTGTCTGTTTTTAAGCCAGTATTAGGCTGTTTGATTACAGTGGCCTTGTAGTATAGCTTGATATTTGGTATTGTGATCCCTCCAACTTTGTTCTTCTTTCTCAAGATTGCTGAGGCTATCCAGGTCTTTTTTGGTTCCATATAAGTTTTTGAAACATTTTTTTCTAGATCTGTGAAATATGCCATTGGTATTTTAATAGGGGTTGCATTGAATCTATAGATTGCTTTGAGTAGTGTGGATATTTTAATGATGTTAATTCTTCCAATCCATGAACATGGTATATGCTTCCATTTATTTGTATCCTCTTCAATTTCTTTCTTCAGTGTTCTGCAGTTTTCAAACTACAGATTTTTTACCTCCTTGTTTAAATTTATTCCTAGGTGTTTTATTTTTTTGTTGTTGTTGATGTTGTCATAGTAAACAGGATTTTCTTCTTAGTTTCTTTTTCTGATAGTTCATAAAACCACAGTGAGGTATCACCTCACACCTGTCAGAATGCCCATCATTAATAAATTAACAAATAACAAATGCTGGCAAGGATGTGGAGAAAAGGGAACCCTACTGCACTGTTCATGGGAATGCAGACTGGTGCAGCCACTGTGGAAAACAGTATGGAGTATGGAGCTTCCTCAAAAAAACTAAAAATGAAACTGCCTTTGGACCCAGTGATTCCATTGCTGGAAATATACCCTGATTATCCCAAAATACCAATTCGAAAGAACTTATGTGCCCCAATGTTCAAAGCAGTGCTATTTACAATAGCCAAGTGTTGGAAACAGCCTAAGTGTGCCCATCAGGAGATGAATGGATTAAAAACTGTTGTACATTTACACAATGGAATACAGTGCAGCAGAAAGAAAGTACGAACTCCTGCCTTTTGTGACAACGTGGATAGAACTGGAGAATATTGTGCTCCTCACCTATAAGAGGAATCTACTGAACAAAATAAATTTACAAGCAAAACAGAACCAGACACCTGGAAACACGGAACAGACTGACAGCTGCTAGAGGGGAGCGGGAGGGAGGGCTGGTGGGAAGAAGGGGAAGGGAGCAGTCAGAGAACATGCACGAATGACCCATGGACATCGACAGTGGGGTGAGGACTGATTGTGGAAGCAGGGGGTAGGCTGGCAGAGGAGGGCAAAGGGGGAAAATTGGGACAACTGTAGTAGAATAAACAAGAATACAAATGTAAAAAACATTAAAAAAAGAATTTTCTGCCAATATTTATTTGGAGAATATCACATATACAACAAATTGACATCAGTCTAGGATCGTGGTCAGCCAACCTGGAGACTGGCTTCTCGCCCATCAGTAGATGCTCTTGGTCTCCATAACAGCTAACTTAAATATTATACTCTCACCCTGGCTGTTGTGGCTAAGTGGGTTGAGTAACAGCCTGCAAACCAAAGGGCCACTGGTTTGATTCCCAGTCAGGGCACATGCCTGGGTTGTGGGCCAGGTTCCCAGTTGGGAGCATGTAAGAGGCAAATACACATGGACGTTTCTCTCCCTCTCTATCTCCCTCCCTTCCCCTCTGTCTAAAAAATAGCTAAATGAAATCTTTAAAGAAAAGAAATATACTCTCTTTGGATATGTTTCCCCACCCTGCCCGCACTTTCATAAAAGGCCTAACGTCCAGTTCCACGGAGACAGCCTCCACGCGTACATCTAGCCAGCCTTCACTCGCTTCCTTTCCTTATTACGTAGGTGCAGGTGGAAGGGTCCTTTAATAGACGTGCTTCAGGGAGTCCAACCTCACTCTCTTCTCAGTCCACCCTACTTCCCCTCCCTAGACCAGTGGTCCTCCAACTTCTGTTCTCACACAGGCACTAAAATGATTTTGAAAAACCTCTCTCACATTTTTGAGTTGACATCCAAACACTACCACATAATTTCATATAGGATATCACTGGCAGAGAATGGAATTGCATCCATCTTGTAAATTTTATAAGAACATTTAAAAGCATATCTGTGACTTTATTCTTTTAAACACATCCAGCGTTTAAACCATGTAAAATCACAACAGTGATTTCATTCACACCTTCGTCCAGTTAAAATATATATATATATAAGCTCTTTTTTACCATTAAAAAATGTTGCAGCCTTCCTTTTTCTCTTAGAACTCATAATTCTGTTCTACTTCAACAAAATTTCAACCCAATGTAATATATTTTATGCTTGAAAGTCTTTTATTGATCACCTTATCATATCTATTACAAAAAATATGCTGGTAAACATAATTTTTTAAAATTTCCTAGGACCATAAATTTCTAAGTGATAACATTTTTCTTCTGGATTGAGCTCTCATTAAACTACCATTATATAAAATTGATCAATATAATGTAACATATTTTATATTTTGACAGATATTTATTAATTATATAAAACAGAATGTAGATGGAACTATTAATTAGTTAAAATGATTTTTTCAGTTATTTCACGGGCTCCTGAATAATATCATTCATTGCTAGAATGAGACAGTGTTCTGCAGCAAGTTTATTTCTGTTTTTCATTCGTTAGGTGAGTGCCTAGAACATTTTTTACATAAGTAGATAGAAACAGAAGGAGTTTTATTATAGCAATGTCACTCAATTCTTTAAACTCCTTCTGAGTTATGCCAAAAATCAAATAGTGATCTAGCATCAAAAATTATTTTAATGACCTATCATCTGACAGTTCCTTTATGCATTCCTTCCATTTCATGGGAAAAAAACAGAAACAAACAAAAACATACCTGAGTTACAAAGGAATTTATCACCCATGCGGGTCACTCCCTTTCTCCAGATAAATGATACTGACTTTCTGTGGGGCCCACAGAGGCACTAGGGCAAGTAAGAACAAATAGCAGCTCTGCCCTTCTTTCGTCAATGGTCAAAGAACCCTGTGAAAGGAGTTATGGGGAAGAAGAACCTACTTGAGCACAGAAGGATTCTCAAGAATATTGATCTTAGGAAGACAATGCATAGAAGCTGAGGACCTGGCAACTGGATTCCCTTCAAATTGTGTGCCTGCATGAACCTCAGACTCTTTATGTACACCTGTGAGTACATGAACCTCAACTCGGAGACCATTGCTATAGGCTTTCACTAATGCCCATGTCTTCAGTCACAGTCTGTGTAAGTGCTGGCAACCCTGAAATATGTATCAGATCCGTCCACTCACCTGAGATGCAGAACCACCTGGCTACCAGCATGTCAGCCATTCGAACTCATAAACATGTCCTCACTCTGTCCACTAGTCTCTCTCCCTGGCTGCCCTTGCCCAAGAAAGTCACCCTGCTTTCTAGCCAGGGATGCCATGTGAGCATCCTCACTCACTCATCTCCCTGCCTCCAGTCCCATTCCCTTCCCACCCGTTCCGCACGCTGCAGCTAGAACGGTTAAAAGATAAAATAAGAAGGGATCATGCTCTGACCGTCCTTCAAAACCCTTTAGTGGCATCCCACAGTTAGGATAAAGCACAACCTCCTTCATTATGACTCACAAGGCGATCCAAATCTGTTCTCCGGAACTCGGTTTCATTCCTTCTCTGAACTCTCCATGCTCCAGCCAGTCTGGACTGCTTTCCATTTTTCAAAGGCTCCAGGACCTAAATACATGCTGACCCCTTTTTTAAAAACTCCTCCTTAAATGAAAGATTCAGTTTAACTGTTGGTTCCTCAAGAAGACTTCCCCCACCTCTATTTTAGGTAAGAACCTCACAGATGATGAACCTGTGGTCCTATTAATTCCTCTATCACAGCATGGATTGCATGTTGCTGGAGCAACCTATTCAAGGCTTCATTTCACCTTGAGACCATCGACTTTATACAGCAAGGACCATATCTATCTTACATACCTAATACTAAACCTGAAGTAGTTTCTATATCTAGTGCTGAGCCTACAATATTGTTAAGTGCTGCGTGAATGAATAGTTGGTAAATTTAAAAAGCGTTTTCTAATTAACTCATTACCATAATTTTATTATCAGTATATTCATCATTCCCTGACCCAAAATTTGTTCATAAGATGTCATTCTCCATTATCACTTGCAGAAAAGTTCAGAGTTCCTTTCTGTTGACTCAGTAAAGCATCAGATATTCCCAAAGTGACTAAATATAGAGATCTAAGAACCAACAATCTGCTTGTCTATTGTGTTAATGGTGCTGTTAAGGAAAAAGCCAGCTCTCTTGAGAGGACATTGATTATTGCTTTTACTCGTACTCCATTTAGATAGACTCATGTCAGCCATCCACATGGACGCAGGTAGACATTTCATTGATTTAAAGTCTTTCCTTCCCCGAGTGCCCTAAAACAGCTTAAAATAGAAGTTATTAATTTCTGACAAATCTCCATATACTATATTAGTGTCTGCCTTGACTCATATATAAACCTTTCATGTGATAACATTCATTATTGTTATCTGCATGCTTGCAGGAGTTGACTGTTAAGATTTCAAATTTCTTTTGTACAGTGAAAATTAGCAAAAACCAAAATATAATTGGCTTTAATAAAACAAATGAATGCATCGCAAAGAGTAAAGTATTGAGCTGTATTGCTAAGAATACAGTTCAATTGTACTCTCTAACAGTGTGTGCCTTCTTAAACCACCCCTCACAATTGCCTTTACGAATAGCATCTTGCACATAAAGTAGGGCAATATGATAAGCCAACTGCTGTTAAATGATCAATTTCATTTATGCAGCCAGATGAAGGGAAGCCTTTCATATCAACACTCTAAGGCATAAGACAAGCAAGAAGGGGATTCTTTGATAATCAATAAGCATCCGTCATAAAAATAATTAACCATTTCCATGGTATTCTTTCCTGCACTTATTAATATATATATATAGATACTGAGGACCCGATATCTGCACAAACTTTCTCATTTTTAATGTCTGTGTGGTTCCTGTTCTTTATTCTATCCTGAGTAGTTTTATGAACTCTATTTTTGAACCAGTTTGCCTGAAGAGATTTTTTTAAATATAAGATCTCCCACAAAAGATATAGAACACTGAGCTCCCAGTTTTCTTTCCTCAGATCTTATTGCCCTATTTCCTCATCTCTACAAAGATAAAATCATTTTGTCATTTTTCAAGTTCTAAACCTTGCTGTTATACTTTCCATTCGCCCCACAAAGTGCCTCCAATCCTGATCATTTAGTCTGGATTACCCAGGTATCACAGTGATCACTTTATAATTGGGATCATTTTTGTCTTTTCTCTTCCCATCGGCTCCAAATAAAGTTAGCACTTGGCAGATATTCATCTGTTCATTCATTTCACCCATGTCCACTGCAAGCACACACCTACTAGGCATAAGCACCGTTCTAATGATGGCATAAAACAGTGATCACAGGAGTTTCAACTCCGACCTTGGGGGCTTCCAGCCTAGCAGAGGAGACACACAATAAACACAGAAGTATGCCCAATTTGTGATCATACGTGTTGTACAGGAAATGATAATGGTTCTGTGAAGAGAATGTTGATGGAGAAATTCATTTTACCAGGGTGTCGAGGAAAGCCTCTTGGAATGAATTGCACTTAATCTGAGACCTGAATAAGGAGGTCTCAGTAGTAAAGGGGGTTAAGATACAACATGAGGTTAGAATGGTAGACCAAAGAGCCTTGTAGGTCCAAGTGAGGAGTTACTGGTTCATCTAGAAGAAAAATCAAACTTAACTTTTTTAAAAAGGGCACTTTTGGCTGAAGAATGGGTGAAAGGCAGCAAGACTGGGAGCAGAGAGAATTAGGAGGTTATGGCAGTAGTCCAAGTAAGGGACTATGCTGTACAACTGAGGATGTTGCTAGAAATACAAGTAGAAGGTTTCGAGATACGCAGAAAGTGAAAGCAATAGATTTTAGCAACAAATTGGATGTGAGATGTGAAAAGGGTGAATTAAGGATGACTCCCAATGTTTTTCTCAAACAACTGGGTAGATGGCGGTGGTCCTTATAGAGATGAAAAAAGACGAAAAGAACAGATTTGGAGACTAGGACTCCAAGGTTCCATTTTGGACATGCTAAGCTTGACAAGCCTATCACCAAACTGGTGATGTCAAGATAGCAGTTGGAGACAATATCAAATTTTGAGATCATGTTTCAAGAAGGGAGTGGCCAACTGCATCCAGTGCTGAGTGAAGTTTGAGCACAAAAAGAGCAGAGATGTGGCCACTGAATTACGTCATGTGAAGGTCATGCATGACCTTGACAAGAGCATTGTCCACTGAGTGTTGGGTTAAAAACAAGATTGGGGGTGAAGCATTAGAGACAGTATATGCAGACAGTTTTTTAAAGGGGGTGATTATGAAGAAGACCAAAATGGATCAGATGTTTGAGAGGAGTATAGGGCCAAAGATTTTAGGTTTGTTTTTATTCACAGATTTGGTAGTGATGAGAGGATCAACGGTATAGAGAGAAAGGATAAGTTAGAGAAGGAAGTCCTGCAGAAGGAAGAAAATTAGCAATAGAATCTGGTGAAAAGTAAAAGAATTGGCTTTGATCAGAGGAGTTGGGCTATTTCCCCTCTCATACTAAGAATGAAGAATAATGAAAGTGGGTTTATGGATTTGGTAATAAGACAAATGTGTCCTACTGATGGCTTCTATCTTCTCAATGACATAAAAAACAAGGTCACCAGCAAGAGGAGAAGAGGTGTGAGAGATCTGAGGAGAGTAAATGATATGAAATAGCCATTTCAGGAAATGGAAAAGTGAGTTTACTAGAGAAATATAGTAGGATAGCAGTTTAGTGCTAACTAGCTATTTGATGTGTGTGATCATACATTTAAAATTAAACCAGAGATTCATGCTGTGTGTTTCTCTCTAGGAACATTCAGGTGCTTGGGTGCTGGCATGGAGATGGTAAATGGCAGCTTCATAGTGTTAGAGTTTTTCTAGAAATAAATCACAAAGGAGGAAAGGTAAACAAAATTGGGGGATTTTTCAAGAGAGTCATTATGGTAGACAACTGTGGAATCCAAGCTGGGTAAGGATAAAAAAGAAGAGAGAATGGTGGGATGAATGGACAGTGAGTGCTATTGGAGAGTGCAGGAGAAGAGATGATTGTATAAAATGGTAGTGGACCAAGTTAGATGAGTGGATGGGTATTACAGTCACTGAGAACAGAATAATCCCAGGGTTCAGGGAGGGGAATAAGACTATGAATCAGGAGCTAAAATCTCCATCAATGAACAAGGATGACCAGGAGATCAGGAGACAGCAACACAGATTTGGGGGAGGAAGGTGGTATACCTACTTGGTGTAAAACTCAAAAGATCAGGAGTTTTTAATGTAGGGGAGATGAAAGATCAGTATGAAAACAGTAGGAGAGAAGAAAAAATATCAACCAATGCCTCTCCATAAATTTTTTTAATATTTCATTGAACACTTGCTGATTGGGTTTTGAATAGAAACAGAAATTGATTTGCCATGAAGGATGACCCCTCACCCGTCTACTGGAATAACACATGGCCCCTTCTTTGCCTCTTTTGTGTTTAGCCCCCAAACAGCCTGTCTGCATGTGAGGGTCTCAGGCTATGAGTAAAAATACAGTTTCTGCTTAATGGGGCTAGAGAGAATCCCACCGTCAAACATCAATTGCCTGCCTACCCCATGTGGCACAAATCCTTGGTATCTGCTGGTTCAACAACAGGACTTACTGAAAGCCATACTTCCAGAGAGCCCTCCAATACCCATCTTAGTAACCATTAATAATGACAAAATGTCCACAATCAGTAAAACAGAAATAATTTTTTTTGTTTTAATCGCAGATGATGCAGTTTCTCCTAGTAAAGAATCTATCTTCCACATTCAGACAGATATCACCACGGCTCCCTGGACAGACTGTGTGGATGGGGGGAGAGGAGTGGAAGTGAGGTAGTGAGGTCTCTCGAATAAAGATTATGGAAGGAAACAAGCTCCTTGTTCACACACCCATTTGTAACTGACCTCCTCAGAAGGGTGCTGTGAAGGCTTTATGACAAGGCCGCCAGCTTCTTCCTAGCTACAGAAAACCCTCCGCTTTCTATGAAAATGTCTTGACTGGTCCTGGCTTGTCCACACTGGAGGGGCAGTTCACAGAGTGCGTGGATCACTGCCAATTAGGCCACTTCTGTTTCCCGTGCAGAACGATGATGACCAATCCGGTCTCTCCTGAAAGATGCCTGTGTATAAAGTGGAGCCTGATGGTGAGTGGCTGAAAACAGAAATTGGACCTTTTGAGCTCAAATCTGTGTCCCTCCAATTCAAGCCCCTTTTCCAGCTTGATTGGATAGTACAGGCAAGTGAGTGAGCTCCAGCGAGATGAGAGGGTTTGAAGTTCTCCAAAGCAACCCAGCGTCACCACGGGTTATTTCTGAAAGGCAAAGGTATAAGGCTTTGTTTCATAGCTTAAAAAAAAATTTGTGAGTGTTACAAGTTGACATTTGAAAATGCTGAAATTTGAAAATATCTTGTAAAAAGTTCTAATTAAGCAATAATAAGTCGGAATTGACATTTTCTACCATTTACTGAGAAGTTACCCAGCTAATAACCCTTTCTTCTCACATTCCCAGCTTAAAGCCATTACATAAATGTAGAATGACATTGTAGTACTGTGTAGGAAATTGGGGTCCCAATATCTAGCCTACCTCCACCCCTCTTGGTTTCCCTGAAAAGCATCATGGATAGTACCCTAAACAGAAAAAGGGTTTAGTGCTCCTAGAAAATTTTGAATAGACATGGACTTTCTGTAAGCAATCCCAATTTAATTAACATTCTGCAGTACTATTGATTCTGATTCACTTAGAATCTCTTGAAACACTTCAGCTATTTTTTTATAGTAAGCCAAAGTGAAAATTCCTATTTAGGAATTTATAGATGGAATTACACAAAGACTGATCCAAGAAGCGGTCAAGCTTTATGATGGCATCATTTAGGGTTACAGTGAACTTGTAGGTGGAGGTGGGGTGCACAAGGGACAAGACCAGGGTAGGGGGAATCCTCCCTCCAATTTTGCCCGGAACAGAGCCAGTTCATGCTTGTTATCACAGTCTTTCATTCTCAAAAAATGTCCTCATTTGGATGATGAGATAGATGTTTACCTCATTTAATTGTTCAATGAATTCCATGGTTTCTCAAGATACAGTAGAAGGAGAACTCAGGAAGAATCCAAATATCTCGCTCCAGGTGTCTGCTTACTGAGGAATGTCAGGCAGTTTGCTGAACTTCTCTGAAGCTTTTTCTTCATCTCTAAGATGGAGATAAGAACTCTGACCTCACAGAGCAGTCTAGATGTTTAAATAATAAGCATGTATGTAAGACCAGCACTGTAATTTTTGGCTAGCAGCAGACACAAGGTGTTTTAGTTTGGTTGGTCTGAATCTACTGCCAATTATTGGGTCTCATGGGGGCTCACATGCTAATTCATGTGATGTTCTGGGGAAAATGTAAGTTGTTAATGCTCCTTCTCTGGGCAGAGTTCCATGATTCCGTCTAACTGAGGGCACTAAGGACTGGGAGAGCCAGTTCTGTTACTATCTCCCCATTTACCTGTGGGAACATCGTGTGAGATTGCTAAGCTCTCTCCCACCTTCTTTTCTTTCTCTCTCTCTCTTTCTCTTTCTCTTTCTATAGTTAAAATAATTGGCTACAAGGAGTGCCCTATAAATAATATATTTGGCTTTAGATTTTGATTAGGTATTCATTCATTCGCTCATTCGACAAATACTTACCGAATGAGCATTCAGTAAATGTCTGTATGCCACATACACTGCAGGGCCCCATAAATCAGAAGTGAACAAAATAAATATGTGCCCAGGAATTGTCATGCTAGCTGTCCCGGCTTACATTTTCTAAGCATTCCTGAGACAGAGGAATCTCTCTTCTTACCCATCAACAGAAGAGACTATTTTAGATTTCTTCACCGAATCCTATGTAACAATTTCCAAATCTTTAAATCTAAGTAAATGTCCTCTGATTTAACTTAAGTATTTTCCTTTCTGCTTCTTCTCAGTGGGGAAGGAGAAAAATCTGTTCTTCTGACTACATGAGTACCTTTTATGTTATTAAAAATCTACCAGGCTCTGTCAAGTCACTGCCCAGGGTAATACCACATGGTTGCCTTCAGTATTATAATGAACTCAACTATTAGGTTTCATCCTTTAAATTTTCTTCATGCTAATGTAAACCGTTTTATAATATTGAGACTAGGAGACTGATTTTGTGAGTGTGTTATAATATTTGCACAGTGGTTCCTGTGAGGGTGAGAAATTGCATGAGACTGAAACACCAGTCACTGTGTGTGTGTGTGGAGTGGCACGCACTGTCCCTGCTGGGGGAATGGGTTACTTTTGCAATTAGCACGTGGAAACCTTCTTGATAGGAAGAAATGGCTGTGAGATGGATTCTTGGTATGTAGGCCGTGAAAGAGCCCAAAGGAATGGGATGAGGTGTGAGTGGAGGGAAAGAAAAAAAAACAGGCTTTGAGATAGATAACCAGGTACAGCTGGGCTCCCGCCCTTGACCCCAGGGCACAGTCTGGTTGCTCTTGGCTGCGTTCTGATAAATCTTGCTGGGAGGAAAGGATTGTGTACAGGGAGCCAGAGCCCAACAAGGCTTGTCAGATAATTCTCTGAGTGCCTGGGGTAGCTGGTTAGAGCAGAGGAGCTGGGCTCCGGGAAAAGATAAACATCTAACATAGCCGAGTTCTGAACTGCCAACAATTACCTACATTTATCAGACTGCAAAGGACATCAGATCATCTCACTTACCCTCTTGCTTCCCAGCAAAACTGCACATTAATGATTCCGGATGGAGGTGTGTCTCAGATATCAAATGACTTTAGGGGGAGGGCTCAGCTGGAGCTAGACAGCTTCCCTTTGGGCCTAGGAGTCCCTGTGGTAATTGTTCTGTCCCTTCTGTCCTGGGGCTACTTCCAGGAAATGGACACAGTTTTTCTGTTCTAGATTGTTTAAATAGATCATCGCAGAGATGAACTCCCCCTACCCCATCTGTGCTGTAACAAGATGTCCGTCCATGTTTCTCAGTGGTCCGTGTAAGGCAGTCACAGTTTGTGTGAGAAGTAGGTCCATAAAGACCTTGCATTTTTCAAAACTCCCATAATTCAGCACAATTTTCTTATTGTAATACATTGAAATATAGGGAATGTGTTCCTCGACTTCATAAATCTACTACCATTGTGGTGTAATAATACTTTTAAATATACTTTGTATGTATATCGAGTCACATAAAAATACCACATGAATAAGTAAACTGTAAAACCTTGACCCTTTTCATAGCTTTTTATCACATCTAATGTCACTCCATGGATCTTGATTGGGGGGCACATTTAACAGCACCACCATTCAATGCATTTTGGAACATTATTACGAGAGATAACAATTATAAATTATAGTAGCACTGAACATTGAACTAGTAGTACAATAGTCACACAGTCACTCGGGAATGTTCCCAGGCTCTAAAGCCAACACGGTTGTGGTACACTTTCGTTTCTGATATTTTTGTACCCACAGCAGTGCTGCTTTGCGGAGTGGCAGAGATGCTGGCTGCCGTCAGCCTCCTCAAATGCCAGCTTTGAAGCGATGGGGTTCATGGGTGGTTTCTGAAGAGTGTGTGCATGCACGTGCTTGCACACGTGTATGTGTCTATGTGTGTAGGGTGCAGCACTTTAAAATTTTCATGCCAAGTCTTATATAATGGACAAGATGTAGTACCTATAGTATAAATGGTGTAACTAAATTCCATCCTTTCAACTTTGCATATTTCAGCTTTGTATAACAGGGAGTGTCTTATATCCATGTCCGGTAATGGCTATCGTAATTATCGATGTAAGTTTGGAAAGGATTTCTTTGTATTCTTGAGCCAAAAATCTGTTTTATGTTTTTATATTAAACTATATTGCTTTGGGCTGAATTGTGTGCATCCCCTGTCCACTCCAGGACTCACATGTTGGAGCCCTAACCTTCCCTGTGGCTGAATTGGAAATAGGTAGGAACTTTAAGAAAGTGATTAAGGTTAATATGGTCCTGAGGATGAGGTCTTGATGTCCTTACAAAAGAGGAAGATATGACAGAGATCTCTCTCTCTTCGTGCGCACACGGAGTGCTGGTCGTGTGAACACACAGTGAAAAGGCAGCTGCCTATAATGAGCCACCAGAAGAACCTCAAATGGAAACCTAGCTTGCAGGGACCTTTGGCCCTGTTCTTAGACTTTCCAGCCTCTGATCTCTGAGAAATGTTCCTATTGTTTAGCACCTGCCACCACCGCATCTAAGGTATTTTGTTACAGCACCTCTAGCAGATTAATATACATATATTTTAATATTGAATATGTTCAAGTTATTACTTCAGATTTGATTCTTCTAACTTATGGTTAGCGCTTAGGCACATTAAGTCATCTCTTTTTACTTGAAATCTATTATTTTTGTTTACTTTAATTGGAAAGTTGAATTATGAATGCTATCCTCATTTCGGGAGATTTGACTGTTGATGTAAGCCGATCTTCGTGTTGTAAGGATTCATTCAATCATGCGTTGAGAAGTACGTTCAAACTATGTGAGGAGCGAGGCGGGGGGAGCACCTGGCGAGGGGGGCACAAAGACGACAGGGGCTCTGCCTCCGACAGAACTGTCTGGTGAGAGAAAAGAGTGACAGAAAAGGGAAATGTGCAAATAAGAATACTGTAAGGTGACAGGAAAGAGAGAGACATGCCAAAACCAACCCTGTGACTGTCCAGGCAGGAGACGCGAACAGACGGGAGCTAAATGCCACACCCCCGCTCTTCGCATTCTGGCCCGTTGAATTTCCAGCCCTTTGCCGGGGCCAAGGTCTTCCTCCCCTCACAGAGTCATGTGCTTTTCCTTCCCCTGGAATGCATTACCCCCACTCCCCCTAACGACTACTGGCGTTCTGCTCAGGTATCCCTTCCTTTGGGGGGTTTCCTTGAAACCCGTGGTTAGGGTGGGGTCTCCCTGTTCTATGCTAACATTTCCTTATGTTCCTGGTAATTATTATGATTACTAGATGACCAGCTGTATTGGGCGGGGGATGCACTGATTTGTAGTGTTTGCTGATTTTAAAGTGGTGAACATACTTCCAGCACCGTGATAACAGCTACCAAGGGGACGCCACTGAACAGAGAGGTAAGTGGGGAAGCTCAGCAAACCACTGTATAGAATATCCACCAGAAAGATGCAAATATGAATTTAGGTAACTTCAAAAGCATAGAAAATAGCAAATTAATTAGGAAGTAATGAATTTAAAGTATTTATTACTGTAGCTTTAGTATAATTAATTGACAGTTTACATAAATTAATTTTTTTAGAGATTTTATTTGTTTATTTTTAGAGAGAGGGGAAGGGAGGGAGACAGAGAGGGAGAGAAACATCAGTGTGTGGTTGCCTCTTGTGTACCCCACACTGGGGACCTGGCCCACAACCCAGCCATGTGCCCTGACTGGGAACTGACCCGGTGACCCTTTGGTTTGCAGGCCGGTGCTCAATCCACTGAGCCACACCAGCCAGGGCTAATTTTTAATATTGACTATATGTAATGTCCAGCTAGCAAAATTCTGAAAATTTAGCAAACAGCTCTGACAGTGGCTCAGTGCTGGCCCCCACACGCCCCTGGTAATCACACCATCACACGTGTAAACAGGTATTTAGCGTCTGTCTTCTCCACAATCATGTCTGCATGTTGAGGCAGGGACTGTGCCAGCTTTGATCTATCAGTTCCTTTGGATTGGGACAACAGAAGCCACTTAGGAATTCCAAACAGGGAGACTTTCCTCCAAGGAACTAGAGGCTTACACCTCCTTGGAAGGTCATGGAGGTAGGTGGTTGAGTGTAGCTACCTCCTAGGAACCCACCCCGAAGTTGCCCCAGCTAATGTCCCAGTCTCTATGGGAACTGCCATTGCCGATCATAGGGATTCACAAGAACTAGGCTTTTGTCTATGAGCTGGTCTGCAGCTGTCAACAGAGATGTCCAAATCCCTGTGGACACTTCTCACTGGATGACTCTGACGTAGTGCCATGCTGGGGAGGGCATTCTGAAGAAGAGGGTCCTCCTCTGCTATGCAGGGCATTTGTATAAGGGACCAGAGGTGATGCCAAGCTGATGGTAAACAAACGTATCTCTCGGATTCACCAAGATATCACTAGCACCTGGACTATTTTCTTGTACATAGGAGGTGCTCAGTGCACGTTGGTTGAATGATGGATGGCCAGGTGTTGAAAGTATATAACACAGCTGTGATAAAGGGTAACTGAATTTAAAACACTATTTACTAGGGCATTTCACTCAGTTATCCTGACCTAGTACTTACAGCATTCAGGTAAACCAACTTACGAAATGGTATTTGGAAAGTTAATGTAAAGCGTAAGTGCTTGGAATTTAAAACATATTTCTGTTTATAAATAGTGGTGAGCCTGTAGGCTGGTCCATAAAAGCTCACTTCACCCATGATGTTGCTGATACATATCACTGATAGTGTCACACTCACCACCTTATAGAATGTTCTGCAGGAAATGCACGGCATGTTCCCATTCTGGTGCTTGGTCCACATTTTCTGTTTTTGCATCTCTGGCAAAAATATATGAATTCCTCCTCCCCAATTCCTGTTTGGATTCGGAGGGACAGGAATAGGTACCTCGTGACGTAGTTTCAGCTTAGTCACATCAGGGAAAGTTAAGTTTGGAGTGCTCCAGTATTAATAGATGAAAAATTTGGGGTGGCGGGGGACCATTTTAGGAGCTGTAATGGAAAAGTAAATTCTATGTAAGGGATACTGAAAGTGTTGTATACAGTATTAGAATTTTCTGTATTATGCTTATTTAAGTAAAATCAGAGTTTTCATTGCAAAAAAATATGTATTAGACAGTTAAAATCAAATTAGAAGAATAACATATTAAATTTGCATGGAAATTTCTGTGAGTAGGTCTTACCAGGTGAATGAACCATCCCTTGGGGATATTAACTCTGGCAGTTCTTAAAGGAATCATTTTGTAAATTACTGGTAGACTGAACTAAAAGACACTCTAAAGAATACTAAAAAGTGCCTTAAGTTTTGGGGGGCAGGGATCATGTTTTATTCATTGTGGATTTTTCATGAGTGAGCACTATGTATAATAATCAAGCAGCCAACGAAGATCAGGTGAAATCATGCAGGTTGTCAGAAAGACAAACTTAGAAAAAAGAATCATCACCTAATCTAACCTGTGTAATATCCCATTAGGAAAAATGAGTAAGGATTGTTGATTTACAAATAGGAAAGCTGATACACAATAAGAGAGAGTTGGAGCTTGGAAATCATTAGTACCATTCACGAATAATTTTGAGTTCTTGGTTTCCTGGACTGGATGGCCCTGCTGGCCCCCTCGCAGTACAGAAGGCGGGGCTGTGCCAAGCTTTGGGATTTGTTAGGTGGGAGACATGATGCTTCCAGATGATGCTTCTGGCCTGGAGCGCTGAGTCGCGAGTTTCAGACACTAGAACTCTCTTTCTCCTGTGCCGTTTTGGCTGGCAATGTTCCAAATAGTGACCGTTCTATCGGCCTCGGCTTCATGTGATGGATAGGCGGCATCGGTGAGAAATAGAGTGTGACCGTGTAATTTTTCATTCAAACCAGATCACTTTTGAGGCTTAGAGGAGGCTTTGTTAACCATTGAGCTGAGGCAGTGAGCCTAAGTCAGAACCGTCCTAACCACAGGAGAACACCCAGTCGCTCAGCACTGCTCCTTTGTTATATAAACCACTGAGGTTGGGGCAGCTTTCTACTGCGAGGCACAACCTCCTCTCCAGACCGATGGGCAGGTTCAGTGCCAGAGCTGAAAAAGACATTCTCCTGTTTCAACGAGTGTGTATGTATTACTTGAATTGCCAGTGACAGAATCTCAACTCATGGTCGTTTAGGTAAACACAAAGGAATATAGCAGCACTTGGGATTCAAGAAAGGTTAAAAATAGAACCATGGGTGGGTGAAGCTGCAGCTGAGCCTCAGGGACATCTGGAGCCCGGGGATCAGGCCTCTGGCTCTGGTCCTCTCCCTGCGGAGCCCTTGCTGCCTCGCTCCCTCTAAAGCCCAGTTTCCTCCACCAAGGGGCAAAGCAGGACCACCAGCAGCTTCTCAGTTCTAAGTCTGACTGCTTCCATCATCAAGGACAGACTGAATCCCAGGCAAGGGTCTGTTTTGGAAATGTGTCAGCCTCTTAATCAGCCGGCTGAGACTTGGAGGTTGTCATGTAGGACTACAGCAAGGTCCCTGGGAGCTGCGTTGGGATAAGGAGAAGAACAGGAGAATGAGGTGTTTGCAGGACAAAAAATGTTACATTCAGCTCATGTGTGTTCATGGACGTGGGCAGACACTATTAATTATGCACCTGCTTAGCGCTTTTTCTGGAGTTATTACTGGAATTTGGAAAAATGTATAGCGTTGTTTCCTACATTCTTTTTTTGTGTGTGATTTCCTTTTGGGTAAAAGTATCATGTTTGAAAGTACCTGGGTTAAAAAAAATGAGTAGTGGAGCCAAGGGGCCTGGTGAAGCCAATTGACCCACCTGGGCACTGGACCAGAAATCCTGCCCTTCTTGGAGTTATGTTCTAATCAATGGGACTGAGCTGTGGGAACATAAATGACATAATGACATTCAAAGTGACTTTTTAAAGCTGACCATAAACTTCCACTGTCTGCAATTAGCTAGCTTAACCCTTTTTAAAATACCCCCCCCCCCCAAACGTGGAGAGTTGGCTTCTGTGATATGGAACTTGCCTTCAAAGGGCAGATCGTGCCATCTGTGATCTGGTGACACACCTCAGCGCTAAGTTCATGTCCTAATGTCTTCCTGTCCTGTCTCGTATTCTCGGTGCAGATTTGGGGGGTACAGGAGGAAACCTAGCCCCAACAAGGTTACCAACCAAACTCTCCTCTAACTCTGACGGTACCTATGATTAAGGGCCATGTCGTGATGAAAATAATTGCTTTAATTAGCCATTAAACAGACTTCAGGGTCAACACAACGATGGGTTCCTTTCTGAGTTTGATTTAGTGGAAGCAGTTAATGATTTTGTTTTTATTATCTTTACCCCCTGCTTCAGAATTATTTACTTAGCACATAGAAGGCAACAGATATTTGTTATTATAAAATCAATTTCATGCCTGAGTAGACCATCTCTTCCACCTTTGTCATTACTCTTTGAGCTTTGGGTGTTATCTGGGGCTCATTTATGTTTATATAACTAGATGGCAATGGGCCCTACTAATAATTACTTGGGGAATTTGAGTGGTACAGCAACAGACAGTGAGTTTTCATTCTCACTTTCAGAGATTTTTCCATGAACTCATTTCCCATCCCCCCTTACAATTCTATTGAAATTTCTAATCAATAGAACAATGTTTCTAAAGTAAAAGTATCCATATTGTACTTTCTCCAGTTATTTACATGCTGTTAAGAGTGGATTATATATTCAGAGACAAAATTCAGTGTTTAAAAGGAACAGAACACACATCCATCAGCTATTATGTTGGCTAAAAGCATGCTTCTTTGAAATTTTTGTTTACTGGAGTTATGTTCCTTTGTTTTCCCCTCATTTTTATGTGAGGCTCAAGGTGACAATCATGGCTTTTCTGAAATGTCAGTAGCTGTGAAGTTAAGTCATATAAATGCCACTAACATTCTCTCTCTTTTTTTTTCGGTGCTGGTAGCAGTTCTGGATTAATTACCAAACATACGTAAGATTAGGTGTGCCAGTCTCTTCATGCCCATTAAGCACATCCTCAAAGTAGCCTGGTGAGTGTGGGGAGGAGTGGGTTTGCCTAGATGTTTTTGGATCCGCCCACTGTTGCCATCATGCCTCCATAGCATCTACCTGCCCTCAGGTGCTGGCAAAGGGAGCTTTACCTTTTTCTGTGGTTTCACTAGGAGTCAGCAGTGAACTGCTGCCCCAGTTGTGCCAGCAGCCCACCCTGTCCCCACCGAGGCAGGACTCCTTCCTCCAGCCCCATCTCTGCTCCACGGCACCGGAACCAGAACACGCCCCGCCTGTGCCCTGCTCCTAACAGGCCAGGTATGTGGTGCCACAGTGCCACTCTCCAATCCCATCACCTGATCTTTCCCACCGACTAGCTTTGACCTTCATCACCCAGCAAACATTAATTGAGCATGTCTCCAAACCTCACTGGGAGTTTTAGCTCAGCACCCATTGGCTGTACGGTGCCCAGCAAGTTGGCATTGGTTCTGAACCTGAGTTTCTGTATTTAGAAAGTGGGACTAGTATAAATATTCATCTAACTTCCATCACTGTTGTTGTGAGGACTCAATACAGCAAAGCATGTGAAAGTACCTTGTGTGAGTAGCCATAGAGAAGTTAGTTATTACATTTCCTTGGAGGCACAGACTTAAATTTCTGTTGAAAATTAATCTCTTGGTCAGCTGATTTCTCCTAGAAAATTCTGTGCTGGTGTTAGAGTTTCACATCTGACGTAGGGTTTTAGGTTTGCTCTGGGGCTCAGAAATCCACCTGCTTTTTAACAAGCACCGTGGATTA
Organism: Tonatia bakeri; assembly: GCA_004024845.1. Classification (NCBI taxonomy): domain Eukaryota; kingdom Metazoa; phylum Chordata; class Mammalia; order Chiroptera; family Phyllostomidae; genus Tonatia; species Tonatia bakeri. The sequence goes on from PVIA01011261.1 coordinate 20,565, forward strand.
GTTTCCCAGGCTGCGCTGACAGGGTACCACAGCCTGGGAGGGTGGAAACAAAAGAACTTTGTGGTCTCACAGGGCGGTGGCTAGACATCTGAGATGGAGGTTGATTGATCACAGGGCGGTTCCTTCTGAGAGCTGGGAAGGAGCATTTGCACCAGGCCTTCCCCAGTTTCTGGGGCTCTGCTGGCAATCTCTAGTGTTCCCTGGCTTGTAGGTATGACCCCAGTCTCTGTCCTCTTATTCACATTGCTTTCTCCTGAAGTGCCCAGGTCTCCAAATTCCTTTTTTTTTTGTAAGGACACAGTTGTATTGGATTAGAGTCCACCCTAATGCCCTCTTCTTAACTGGATCATCTGCACAGGCACTGTTTTCAAATGATGTCACACTTCAAGGTTACTTCAACATGTGAAACTTGGACTTCAGTGTCTGAATTGGGGGGAGGCACAGTTCAATCCATGACAATCTTAACTGGATCATCTGCACAGGCACTGTTTTCAAATGATGTCACACTTCAAGGTTACTTCAACATGTGAAACTTGGACTTCAGTGTCTGAATTGGGGGGAGGCACAGTTCAATCCATGACATACCTTAAGTGACTCTGATCCGGGTGTGTGTCGCGTTACATTTTGAGAAACACTGGACTGGAGACTGCAGGGTGAGTGAGGCCAGTGGCCACATGGAGCCCGGCTCTGTTTACATCAGAGAGAAGCAGCTGGGAGTGCAGTAGGGGGCGCTGTGGGGTGGCTGGAGAAGAAGGCCCCGGTATGAACGGTAGGTGAGCGGAGACCTTCGGGATGACTCCCAGGTGCCTCTGGGGGAGGCATGGCGAACACGACTGTTAACACTGGGAGAGAGCTGCCAGGCCGCATCGTCAACCCCGCATCGGGCCATGACTATAGACACTGACTCCGGAGTCCACGCTGGGAACCTCAGCCTGCTCAGAGAGTCCTGAATCGTCTGGTAATATCTCCTGTGGCCCCACGTTCATTCCAGAACCAGCAGTTCCAGCATCTATGTGGGAGCCTTCCCCAAAATATCATCTCTCTACTAGACCCATGTAGATGGATGGCCCATGTGAAAATTTGAGTCTGTGGTGGCCAACTAGGGCTCTCCTCATTACATAAGTTATCTCCATCCCTGAGCTGAACCTGGGGTGAGAGTTCTGGAGGATACCTGAAAAAAATTGAGGAATGCCTTCCTCCCAGCTGGGATCTGTTTGGAGAGCATTACTTTATGATTTGGAATTGATAATGAGATTATATTTTAGCTCTAGTGCCGCAGAGCATATTTTTAGGCGTGTTTCCAATAAAATGAAAAAAGGGTGTTTGTGAGTACTGCGGTGTAATACTTTAATGGGTAGAGGATTGTGTTTTTCCCCCGAGACTTCCTCATGCCCCACGGCTGTGCCTGGGTCAGATAACTAGAGTCTTCCAGCCATCAGGGCCTCAGGGGAGGGCTGCTGCCGCTGAGAGGGGTGGCAAGTAACCACGAAACAATCATGGAAGATGTAATCATTGGAGAGACTTGGCCGTCAGTGTGTGACAGAAACTATAGATTTGGGTTAATAAATCATGACATAAAACCATGTTTTTCCCACCCCAGGTGAGATGTAGGTTCCCCAGAACAGGAAATGGAAAGGGAAACGGGAAGAATCAAGGTGGATGGGGGCAACTCTCCATGACAGGGGGCCCTCTCCTTCCCTCACCCCCAGTCCCAGGTTAAGTCAAAGTCCAAGACCTAAACATTTTTATTTTTATATATTTTACTTTTAGGTTTGTATTTTATAGTGTAGTGGCTTATATACAGGTTTATATTTTGTGTTCTACTTAACAATGTGTTATGCATATTTTCTATGTTGTGATATTCTTCATATTTTTGTGTCTGAAAAACAGACTGCTCTAGTTCTGTTGAGAGCTGCAGCGTGTGTCCAGTGACTGTGGGAAACCACACGATGCAGGGACAGGCCTGTGGAAGTGCTGGTGGGGGAGGGGTTCCCTGTGAGTCTGTACTTCCCTTCCCCCACACACCCCCATTGGACGAGAGAGTGGGTTTACTCGCCCACCCAGTCCCCTGTCCCTGAGTCTTACTAACCCTCACCACTGGAAAGGGTGAAATGTCCACTTTTGGGTCCGGTCTCGCCCGGGCACATTCCACCACCGTGGCTAAAGCTCCTGTTGCCAAAGGCCCTGCTTTAACATATTTACATGACCCTTTGCCCTTTTTGGAATGTCTTTCCTACACGTCTCCACCCAACCAAATGCTCTCTCTTTGCATTTCCAGCCCCACACAAGTTTAACCCACCTAGTGGAGCCTTCTTTGACCAGCTGAAAGGATCTGGCTTTCCTCTGGGGTCTTGGTTGGATTTTCTCCTCTGCTTTTGTCTTATCTCATTTTCTGTGTTCCAAACTGGCTGAGATCATGGATCATGTGTTGTTTTTAAGGGGTCATGTTATCTTTCTGGGTATTTCTTGTCACTTCTGTTATAATATGGAGTCTCTAATAGGTGCCCAGTAAATACTATCTTCCTGTTTTATAGCCATTTTAATGCTAGTGCAAAGATTGGAGCTCTTACACAGTAAGAATTTTTAAAAATGAAAGTTTTCAAAATGGTGACAGATTTCCCAAATGTCCTTGAAATAGAGAGATAATTAAGTGTACTGTATTAATTAAATGGAACTTATGCATTCATTAAAATTATAATGATAATATTAGACAAATTCTATTTTAATTTTAAGTGAAGGAAAAAAAATATAAAATTATATTTTTACTACACTTGCAGCTATGGAAAAGCACGAATAAAGGCTGGGAGAGAAGGCAAATGTGAAAACAGATTAATGGGCGAATTAATCTTTTAATACTAGAATAGTATTTTCCCAATAATTGAAAAACATACAGTGAAAGTTTGGGCTATGGTCAGCTGTGGAAAAAAGGACTCAGTTTCTGAAAATGGAAAATTAAATGAGTTACATAGAGAATTCAAGAGCCTTCAACCTGCGAACTAATTCTGTGCTTTTAATTTTTATCGTAAATAATATTGAATACTCACTTAATATAGGAGCTATTTCAAAGACATGGTCACCATGTCTTAGGAGAGCCATCTTGGAATCCTGCAATTGATATACTAAACTCGATATTTCAACTTTCCCCCAAAAGTGAAACTGCCAGTAGGATATGTGGAATTCAAGGCCTATGACAATCTTAATATCCTCAGTTTCTTTTATTAAAGATTTACATCTTTTGGGGAGGCTCCTGTATTTTTTTGTGCAACAAAAAACCAGTTTCTGGCGTTGGAATGCTCATGTCCTTTCCTCACGTGACAAGGTGCTGTGGGGTGACCGTCGGGGCAGAAAGGGGGTGCAGGGAGGGAGCTTCTCCTGTGACCACCTCATCATCTCCCTTCACTTGCGGTGCCCCTGGCAAAACTCTTTTTAAAAGAAAGTTCAGCAAAATGATTGGCACTCAGAAAGGGGTTGATATTGAGTTGGAAAAGCCAAGGCTAATTTGAAGTCTTTTTATAATGTTCTTTGTTTAAAAAAGAAGAAGAGGAAAGAAACCTAAAATTAGAATAGCAAGAAGGAGAGCCGTCTTGCACCATACTGTTTTAATTGGCTGTTGCTTAAGAGAAGAATCAATAATTTCTTTTAAGCGTTCACATCAACTGCTTAATTTTGATCAAGTCTTATAATTAACCAGCTGTGAATAAAATGAATCAGCTATAACTCTAACCTTTGTTTTTTTTTTATAAAATAGCTACAATGATATAAGTAATAGGTTATCTAACCTTATTCAAAGCCTTCTAAATTATTTTAGCGGGATTGGAGAGGAACCTACGACTTCCGATTTTTCACCAATCACATTTTCAATGCTTTCCCGAATGTATTTATTGAAATGTTAATGTAATTTGGGGTTATTCAGGTGTTTTGCCTGTTTTATTGTAACCATCAAGCAGTAACATCATCGCACCCAGTGAATTCCACACTGTGGCAGGCACCATGGAAGAGGAGGAGTGAGTGAAACGCAGCACAGGGTGCAGATTCTGTTACGTGCACACGTATCTGCACAGCTCTGCACATGAGCACGGCCTTCTAGTTTCCCAGGAATACGTGGGAGCTTTTCAAAGCCCATGTGGACATCTCGTTCCCTAGATTTTCCTTTTAGGCTTTTTAGCCTATTATTTGCCCCAAACGTTGTTCACCACCGCAGACAGTTACAAAGGTGGACAATTTTCTGTAATTTCTGTTGACGAACACCTTTAAGAGAAAAGGATTTGGAGGCATTTATTTTGTTTCTTTGCTGGGGAAGCAAAGACAGAAAATAGACCTTTAAGTGGGGTTTTCCGGGGAGGCGCTGGCTGGGTCATTTGGGACAGTTCTCTGGGACGTGGCTTTGAGAGGGCCCCAGCTGCCTGCTGCTGGGTGCCAGTCTGGGACTGTCACCCCAAATGGGAGGCAAAGGGCAGGGGATGGCAAGTTAAAATGCCACGTAGCTCTTGAAGAAACACTCACCGGGTTCTTACAAGCATTTGGTTAATTTTCAAAGTTAGAGAAAGTTGTTTTTGATAGTTGGTGCCATTTTTTTTAGAGGACTCTGCCATTTTTGCTGACTTCCCTCTCCCTCTGTTTTTTTCTACATGTTAGTTGTTGTTTGGGAACGTTAAGATACATGTTCACAAGTCATCTGAAATCTCTGGAGGAATTTTGCTTGTGTTCTTTAGAATTACATTGGCTGAAACACACTATGTGTTTTTGGGAGTAGTAGTCTGTCGTACTTGGGAAATCCAAATTTGGATCCACAGTTAACGTATTTAAAAATTTCACTTAAAAAATTGATCTTTATTATATTTTTTCCATTACCATTTAGTCTCCCCCAAATTTAATTCTTATTGTGTACAAGCCAATATAAGTGTTATTAACATTCACATAAAATCACTAAATCACTATATAATAGTTACATAGTGATTGATATGACTGTTTACTGCTCTTACCACTTTACCAATATTGGTGTCTTTAGTTCCCACAGTACTGTGAGGAAAGTCCCACTACTGACCTCATTTTGCACGGAGAAAACAAAGTCACGGAGAGGTTAAGAAACCTGCCAGAGCTCCTGTAGCAATGGCAGAAACAGAATTCAAATTCAGGCAAGTCAGACTTAAGAGCTTTTGCCTTTAACAATTATGCTATGCTGCCTGTCCAAATAATTACATTGAGGATTATATTCAATTTATTTATCCTAATATTTACTGAGCACATAGCACACTGTAGGTGCTGTGCATATTGTGGTGAATAAGGCAGATACGGCCACTACCACTATGGAGCTCATAATTATGGAGGGGCAGGGGACTATAAACATGAAAACAAGTAACTACACAAATTATAAGTGTTACCAAAGGTGAGTTTCCAGCTGTCGTGAGAATACCCTGAAAGCCTTAAGAGGAAAATTTAAGCTCAGCTGGAAGGGCCAGAAAGGGTGTGTGTTTCAGGACGTAATTGCCCAAGTGAGAACTAAACGCTGGGAGGGACACATACAGCCCCCAGCCTCAGCCATTGTGCTCATGACTTTGGCTGCTTCCCTCAGTGGCTGATCTGCTTTCTCCCTGCTCTGTTCCCCTTTCTTCTGCCTTGCCTTCTTTATCTCAGACCTTCTCTTTGTCTTCTGAATATCACACGAAAAGGTGTTCAGTCCGCACATTTCTTTCTTTCTGTGTCGGGCGCCGTTTGGCCTTGGTGGACGATTCCTGGCTGCCTCTGCAGTTGCACGGCGTTTCTCAGTGTCAGCTCCTAGAACTGTATTTTTGTACTACTTTCGTTTCACTTTGAAAAGATTATTTATATTTTAATGTTACAGGAGACACAATACATTTTTGAAGTTGGTCAATCTGTATTAAAAAAATGGCAGGGAATCATTACTCCCTAAGATGTTGTGAGTTTTTGCTCTCCTGGCTTCAACTGTACGTGGACAAAGCTTCTGGGTTGGTCGGTTCTTGCCCCAGCGCCCACAGTCCTCAGCTCAGCAGTGTACTGCACTGGTCGGTTCTCCCTGTCTGTCAGCACAAAGCTTGTTTTGTGCACAGTGTCAGCCCCTGGACGGTTCAGCAAAAGTGATGTGTCACTGAAATTTTCATTTTTGACACATCTCTTACCTGGTGGTTAATGGCTGTGATGAATTTTTTTTTTTTGCAAGAAATGAACCCTTTCTTCTTGGCCCAGTCTTCCAGTCTTGGATGATATATTTGCCAAAAAATTGCCAATGAAAGCCTTCTTTTCTTCTGTCCATTTAAAAAATGCCTACCATTTCTCCATTCTAGGTTTATTATTTCTATCAGGGAAGCGACGTGTAACTGCCATCTATCAGCCGTTCTATTGTAAACGGATTGATTGATTACTTTCACCACGGGAGACTCCGAGGAGAGAAAGAAGAGATGACAAACGTGGGATGTCTTCCATTCAACAACAGACGAAACAGAAAAGTAAATTTTCACTAAGTTGTTTGAGCAATCAGAGTTGTGGGAGAGTATATATTTTGTAATCGATATAAAGTGAATGATGTTTTTGTCTGTCTCACAGCACACAACACAGAAAACCTGCTGGGTCCATTTCTGGTTGGAGAGTAATCTAGAGGCTAGGTCCAGTAGAGTCTGTCTTCCGAGAGGCTTTATTGCCTAGGCAAAATTTACGCTCGGGGACTTCAATGTGACAGTCATTTTCTAAGGCAGCAGCTAATACAGGGGTGGGCGAAAGTCAGTTTACAGTTGTAAGTGTTAAACACAGAGTATATTCTCGTTTTATTATTTATTAGTTACTGTATTATTTATTATCACAAACCTACTTTTGCCCATCCCTGTATGGAGACAGAGTAAGAAGTCTATGTGACTGACCTTCCAGAGAGACCGTATATTTAGGAAACAGATGATGTTTGCAACAGAACCTTCAAACCAAAGTAATCAGGAGAGGTGCGCTGGGTGGCAGGAACTGGTTTCTGATAGTGCTGCTTCTCTTAAGGACAGTTCTATTTACATACTCCAGTGTAGCGACAGGAATTTGTATCTTTAAGAGTGGTGTTTGCTTTGAGTTCCGTGAAGGAAACCAGCCAATTTGCCATAAATCTGAGAGCTTTGCAGTGATGAGGGGTAAAGGCAAACGTGCATTCTTTTTGTCAGCACCAACAGAAGAAAGCGAGGAAAACTGGAGTAAGAGTGACTTAGAGAATCAATCGTGAGGAGAAAGACCAGTAGTGACGTCCTTGGAGCCCTACAGCCAAATTCTGAGGGTCATTGTGATAGTTTTCTGCTGTTGGCTTTAAAAAGAGCACCGCATCACCAGTCTGAAGTCCTTAAACTACCTATACTGAGAAGGTTTTAAGAGGCATCGTAAGATTACTGGAATTATTTTTGGGCTAAGACCTGGATTCTAGTTCTGTTTCTGGTAGTAGTTACATAGTCATAGTAGTTATCGGCACATTTCCAGAAATAGAAAATCAGGAAGTTATATTGGATTTTCTTCCAGATTATTTTGAGCTATGAGTTCTTGTGGACTTTTCCCATAATGCATCAGGTCATCATATTTTGTATAATGGTTCATTATTCTCATGATCTAATCACACTATAGGAAAGCTTAAGAAGATTCGTAATAAGAATCTCCCAGTGGGTCCACTTGGTGACAGAGCAGGACTTAGAACCTCTAGTTGTGCTAATAGTTATATAAAGTTCTAAAGTTCTGTGATGGTTGGGAAAATCATTCATTTTAGTAAATTTTATGATTTTTTGATAGGTTAACCTCCACAGTTCTGTAATCTCCTAATTCTTCTCGGTATTTTAAACTTTTCAAAATGTGTACTAAGTGTCTGCCTTGGTCTTCAAAATGAGCCTGAGAGTAAGGCACGTCCTAAGTCCTCACCCTTGGCCAATCATGTGTAGGCGTGGGAGGGTCTGAACAGGCTTAGAAGGAGGAGGTGACCCTTCTAGAGCAGTATCGCACCAGAGACAGGGAAGGTCAATGGTCAGGAAGTCCGGTCAAGGTCAGGTGGCCCGAAGAAGTTCAGTTGGATGTGCTTTGGCAGAAGCACAAACTAACAACTAATGACAGGTGAAGGGCATACCCAAGAGGTCAAGGAATAGCGAAGTAGGTGCAGATTCAACAAGGGCTGCATTCGTGCCTGCCAAACCACAGGGCAGGGAAAGAGCTTGCTCTACTCAGTTAACGAATGAGAAACGCAGGAGGGTTAGTGGAATGAACCCGTTTACCCAAGGCTGTTCTTTCCATGCAATGTAATGCCAGGAATTAAACCTACATCTAGGAGTGTGGTATCTGTTTAGTTTCTTCTCTCCCTTTCATTGCTAAGATTAGGGTGCTCTCTGTATGTTAGAGAATATATGAATTCTCATGTAAAGTTTTTATGAAATACACAAGATCCTATGACTTGAAGATGTGCAATTCTCACAAGGCGTCCAGCCTGAATGCACGTTTTTGAAACTGTGTTCCAGGAAGGACTGGGAAAACCTGAGGCTGCATATTCATTTGCTTGCTTGGGTTGCTTTCTTTGCAAGTAGAGAGTCAGGGTTCGGGATTTGCACAAAGGGCTGTAGTGAGCATGAATTTGTAAAATGTGTTATTGTTTAACCGCAAAATTGCAAATAAGCAACATATGCCTGGCTACCTGAGGGCATAACTGTTGGCTGGAAAAAGCCCGTTCACTCCTCAGCTGTCCCCGGCTCCAAAAGTCTGTGATGGATAGCCTGGCTCAGCACCTCTCAAATCTCTCTTCCTCGCTGTGCTCCAAGAACCTGTGGTCCCAGACTCACCATTTGCTTCTTCTGTTACAGAAAGATGTTAGTGATGCAGAGTGAGTTGTTGTTGCTGTTGTTTTCTTGAAGAAAAGTGTAAACCATAACTAATAAAGCTTTATTACTCATCTGGATGAAATCATTGTTCTTCTTGCTTAGTAATGCCCTACAAGGCTGTTAGGTCCTTCTCACTCCTTCATACACCCGGCCTGTACACATGCTGTTATTTTATGATGGCAAAATCTTATTTTTTATTCTAGTTGAGGCTTTGTTCCCTCCCTTTTGAAAATGTTTATGTTAACATTCGTATATACAAAATATACGTAGCCTAGTAGTAACCAGGGCACCTGTGAATCTGCTCTCTTACTTGTGAGGAAAATGGCTCTGTCGCATTTTGTCCTTTCCTTCTTCATTGTCGTGCCTCTTCTGCCCCAAAGTCCTATGTTGCTGCCCAACTTACACCGTCATCACAGAAGTCTGAATCTCTAGACACTGTACAATCAAGTTTCACTTATTTTGTTAACTCAAGATGGGCATTGATGTATGTGATTTTCTATGATTTGCTTTCTTTTTTTCCAGACAAAATTTTGTTTCTAAGAGATCTCTGTGATTTGCAGCTGATAAGAGCAGTGCTTTTTCGACTTTGTCAGGCACACATGTCACCTTGGGGACTTGTTCAAGTCTGCGTTCTGATTCAGGGCATCCACAGTGGTGTCTGCCGCTCTGCATTTCTGCCAGCCTCCCAGGCCTTGCTCATCTTGCTGGCCTGTGTCACAGTTTCTCTTGTGAAGTTGCAGGGTGCAGATTGTTCACCATGAATAGATGGTGCCTTACTTTAAAATAAATACTGGGCTGGCCAAACAGTTCAGTTCTTTTTTCTGTAGGATGACTGTAGTAGTGCTTAGTTGTCTTTAACTTCATTCAAAACAATTTTGTTAGATTATATTGTGACAGCTGTCATGTCAGCATGCATTTAAAAAAACTATCAAAATTGGTGAATTTTTGTGTAGCCATTTTAACATTGAAGATGGAAGAAAATGAACAACCTTTTTGGCATATTATGCTCTATTATTTCGAGAAAGGTAAAAACACAACTGAAATGCAAAAAAAGATTTGTGCAGCGTATGGAGAAGGCTCCGTGACTGACTGAATGTGCCAAATCTGGTTTGTGAAGGTTCGTGCTGGGGATTTCTCTCTGGGTGATGCCCTGTTGAAGTTGATAGTGATCAAATCGAAACATTAATTGAGAATAATCAACATTCTACCATGCAGGAGATAGCTGACATACTCAAAACATATAAATCAATTAAGTTATTGGTAAAAATGAAGACTGTGTCTTTTATGGAAAAAAACATACGGACTTTTTGGCCAACCCAATGCTTTGTTTACTAAGTTCAGGCATGCCTTCCTGAGAACATACATTTTACATTTATTTCTTCTGCCAAAGCTTAGTAGAAAGATGGTGTTTGTGGAGAGAAAAACCGGGCTGGCTCCCTTTGACCTAAGAGCAATGTCCTTGTCTAAAAACCACTTGGGTAATATTAAACCAAGTTTCCCCTGGCAGGGGTTTCACTGGGTGCTTTTCTATTACAATTTTTATAGAGAGAATACTGGTCATCGTTTTTCGGAAAACTGGGATTTTCAGGCAATGTTGATGTATGTTGGCTATGGGTATCTTGATATCTTGGGCTAGGGGACTTAATGTATGTTTTTATTTGTTAGCCTCACACTTTATTGCTTTATGAACCTTTGGCTTTGGTAAGGTTCTAATAACGTAAGACAGTCCACCCGTGAGGAAAGAGTGGGAAGCTACATGGCTGAACGTGAAGCATGTCTTCCATGTGAGGCGGCTGAAAGATCTACAGCCCTGATATGTAGATAATTTATCATCCTTGTGTTCTCCAGCACATACATTTCAAGGGCAGCTGACGCTTCTGATCCTTGTAAAGATATACTATTTAGCAGTAATTTTACTTTCAGAGAGAGTAATAGGTATTGGATTACTCAAAAAGTTCATTCAGTTTTTTTTTTGTTCATTTAGTTTTTTTGGCTCTAGTGGTGCTTAGGTGTCTTTAACTTCCTTTGAGACAATTTTGTTAGATTGTACTGTGACGGCGATCATATCAGCGTGTGTTAAAAACTTGTCAAAATTGGTGGATTTTTGTGCAGCCATTTTAATACTGAAGATGGAAGAAAATATGCCACATTTTTTGTGTATTATGCTTTATTATTTCAAGAACGGTAAAAACACAACTGAAACGTAATAAAAAGATTTGTGTAGTGTATGGAGAAGATGCTGTGACTGATTGAATGTGTCAAAAGTGCTTTGCGACGTTTCTTGGTACCACTGACATTTTGGCCAAATAATTCTTTGCTATGAGACTATCTTATGCATCGGAAGATGTTTAGCATCACCCCTGGCCTCTACCCACTAGAGGCCAAGAGCGGGAGATAGCTCACATATTCAAAATACCCAAATCAATAAAGTTATTGGTGAAAATGAAAAAAAAATGTGTCTTATTTTAAGGAAAAAATAAACAGACTTTTTGGCCAACCCAATATTTGTTACTTAGTACTATTTTCCCTACTTCTGAATTTGCAGTGTTCAACTTTGAAACTATGATCAGCTTCCACTGTAAGGAGAGCTATTTAGCCTTTGAGAGACTGGAAAATATCACACCTACTACGTGTTTTTTAGTGAAGTGTTAGAGAACAGAGATAATTTGTCCCTGGAGTTCTAACAATGGTCTATCTTAGAGAAAGCAGCGTTCTGAGGAATGCCATGAATTACTGAATACAATATTTCTCATTACTCTAAATAATGATAGGTGTGTTGTGGATATGTGAGTCTTTCTAGATTGGAGAAGTGTTGAAATTTAATTAAAGGCAAGGCGTCTTTTCATTGCAAGTGACAGAAACTCAAATCAATTTAAGCCAGAAGGGGGAATTTCTATGCTCATGTGCCTGGCAAATTCTTCTGTTATTCTACCTTCAGGCGTGGATAGATCCAGGGCTTAATCAAGTTATTAACTCCCGCCCTCTCTGCAGCTCACTTCTGTTTTCTGTGGAGTTGGCTTCACTATTCCCAGGGTGCGGCCAAGTTGGCCCCTACAGCGCGAAGCTGCCACGGTCTGGTAAGTGGCAGTCTCCGAGAGCAGAGTGAGCCGCCTTCTGGGTGGCGTCAGCAGTGGGTTCTCTCCTTATCTGTCCTGAATTTTAACCTCTCTCTCTTCTTCGGTGACTGTTTAACTGTTTATCTTTTAATGCTTAAATCGCCGTCATTTAGAAATGACATATTTCTTTCCTTCATTATTGTCTTTCTTTAGGGTGATTGAAATCTCTACATGTGTGTGTGGGAAGGACAGGTGGGGCTCGTCGATGCAGTCATTTAAGCTAATATTGCTCACCCCTGAACGTCAGGTGAAAACTTTCACAACGCACGAAGTAAAAAGGCAGATCCCCAAACGGCTGTAGACTATGATATCTTTTAAAACACATATGAGTAGAATAGCTCTATAGGCGTAATATATAGGTAACAGCAAAGATGTGCAGTAGAATGTGCTCCAGGTTAACACTGGTGATAGCTGAGTAAATGCTCATAACAACGCTTTAACTTAGTATCTTTCACTCTTTTCTGTTGGGTGGTTTATAATCCCCAGGGAAGGCCCCTTCACTCTCCTGATGGGAGATACGCTTGTATATGCTTTCCATTATTACCCTGGGAGCTGCGTGGAGCGCAAGACTGGGAGTTTCAACACTGGGTGTATCAGCTTTCGCTTAATAATTCTTGATTTCAGGATGATACAAACATCTGCCCTTAACTAGGCCTGATGGGACTGAGAGAGAGAGGGAGAGACACACACATACACACAGACACAGAGAGAGAGAGGTGGGGAGAAGTCACCAGGCTGAGCCATGGAAAGCAGGGAAAGAGATGACCTGGGGGAGAAACTGAACCCCCAGCTCCATGGTCGCAGCGGCAGGGTACAGCCTCTCTCTGGAGGACTTGGGGACACAGAGAGATCTTGCTGCCCAGGCACAACCTAGCAGGGATGAACTCCAACAGTCGTACTCGTATTTCCTACTGCCCAGTGTTTCCTCATAAAATCAGATGAGCTTCTATATAACATCCTACAAGTCCCTGTCCAATTCCTAATTAAACCTCCAAATGAATCTTTTTTATTAAGGTGTGCTTCCCAATGTTTAATATCCATGAAATAAATCTGCCACCTCATTTCAAGTAGTCTCACCCATAAAAGTATACAGGAAAATCTTATATAATACTTTTAAATATTTTAATATTTGGCTCTTTTAAGACCCTTAAGGATTATTATCTCTTTAGAGATATTTTAAGATCTTTAAAGAGTGTTTCCCACATAGAGCTTGATATGTCATTATTAACATGGAACTGTGCTGATATAGGAAGCAATTCAGCAAAAATTTCAGAATGGATTAATATCTACAATGGAATTTAGAGTAACATTGGGGATTTATTTTATTTTTTTTCAGAGGATTTAAGACTTGGGACTGAAAGTTGTAATATTTTTTATACTCTCTTCATATAAGCATGAGTGCTCCCACTCTTTTCCTTTTTTTATTAAAGATATTATTTATTTATTTTTAGAGAGAGGGGAAGGGAAGCATCAATGTGTGGTTGCCTCTCACACACCCCCTACTGGGGACCAGACCCACAATCCAGGCATGTGCCCCGATTGGGAATCAAACCAGTGACCCTTTGGTTGGCAGGCCAGTGCTCAGTCCACTGAGCCACACCAGCCAGGCTACTCTTCTTAATTTAATCCTTCCTGCCAGTAATTTTGTATGTTAGATATTGCCAACATAAAATGGCAATAGTCAAGAGTATTGGGTGTTGTGTTAGTCTTCCTACTTCTTAGCTCTTAGTTCTTCCCTCTCCCTCTTATTCTTTAATTCTGTACTTTCTTAGTGACAGTAACATTTCTTTAATGTTTACTAGGTGCTAGGCTCTATTCAAATCCTTTGCATACACTCTATTTAGTTCTTACAGCAAGCCTAGGAGGAATGATGGGTATCTCTGTTTTTTCACACATTGAGGTTGAACCTTCAAAGTTTAAGCAGTTAGAAAGTTTAAAGCTTCCAATACCATACAGCAGAGGTTCTCAAAATGTTTTCCCTGGCCCTGGCCAGTTGTGGCTCAGTTTGTTCCAGTGTCATCCCATACACTGATAGATTGGGAGTTCAAGTCCCTGTCAGGACACATAACTAGATTGTAGGTTTGATCCCCAGGCAGGGCACGTATGGGAGGCAACCAGTTGATATTTCTCTTTACATTACTTTCAAGTGACAGTTAATTTTGACTTTTTTGATATCCATTTAGCATTTCTACCTAAAAAATATAGTCTGGTTATTTTATTTAACAAAATAAGTTTGGGTAAAGGATGGTAATTTAGAATCTTTAATCCTTTCCAAGCAATGGAATGAATCATCATGAATTTGGGGGTGCTCTGTCTGTTCAAATGATTGTTATTAAAAATAGCAATTTGAATTCAAAGTGCTTTATTCAAGTCAGGTTGGTCTTGATTATTCAAGAAATTAAAAAAACTATAGAAAGAAATGGATGTATTTTAAAATCTTAATTTTATTTAAATTTCTGTTAAAAGGACAAAACCCTATGTACAGTACTTCAGTTAAATGGTCAGTAGATTGGCATGCATTTATTGAGATTGCCAATATGCCAGCACAATATAGGGCTGGAACCAGGAGAGATGAAATACTTGTCCCCAAGGCAAATTCATTCTAATGCAGAATTCAACTTGGTGAATAAAAGCAAGATTATTAGAATAACTTTAATCTGCTTCCTAATTATTAACTATAAAAGGAAAGCACTTTTCTGTTTGCTTTCATTTCAAATGATTTCAAAATTTAGAACGAAAATTCTGACTAACTCAAAATGTTTCTTCGATGAAATAATTTATGCTAAAATGAATTGCTGCTTTTATGTTCTGTATTATCATGTCCTAATTTTCAAGCCACGGATTTATTGCATGACTAATGGATGATGACCTTCAGTGATACGGAGCCCTATTGTTTCTCTTTGAGAAAGACCTAGTGTAGAGATAGTAAGAAGGTATGACACCCCTCCCCCTAGGCAAGATTTGTATTAGCAACACAAAGTAAAGTAACAATAATGCCTTGCAATAGCGCAAGAACAACTTGTAAAATTGTTAACAATTAGATTTGATGAGGAGCTTAACTATTCAATATATTTGAGGATTTTATCTAAAAGCTTTTAAATTGGTGTTTCAGGATTCTTAGGGTATAATCCCAGCAGTGGAATTGCTGGGTCAAAAGCAGTTCCATTTTTAGTTTTTTGAGGAAATTCCATACTGTTTTCCACCGTGCCTGCACCAGTCTGCATTCCTACTGACAGTCCACTTTTCTCCATGTCCTCACCAGCATTTGTTGTTTGTTGATTTGTTTACAATGGCTATTCTGACTGGTGTGAAGTGGTATCTCACTTTGGTTTTAATTTGCCTATCCCTGATGGCTAGTGATGCTGAGTATCCTATCATATGTCTCTGGGCCCTCTGCATGTCTTCCTTGGAGAAGTGTCTGTTGAAGTCCTTTGCCCAATTTTTAATTGGATTGTTTATCTTCCTGGAGTGGAGTCATGTGAGTTTTTTAAATATATTTTGGAGATCAAACCCTTGTCCGAGGTATCATTGGCAAATATATTTTCCTACATGTTTGGTTTTGTTTTCATTTTCCTGACATTTTCTTTAGCTGTGCAGAAGCTTTTTTATTTGATGAAGTCCCATTAGTTTGATCTTTCTTCGTTGTCCCTTGCTTTAGTGGACATATCAGTGAAAGTATTGCTGTGTGGAATATCTGAGATTTTCCTGCCTGTGTTCTCCTCTAGGACTTTTATGGTGTTGTGACTTATATTTAAGTCTTTTATCCATTTTGAGTTTATTTTTGTGTATGGTGTAAGTTGGTGGTTGAGTTTCCTTTTTTTACATGTAGCTGTCCAGATCTCCCAACACGATTTGTTGAAGATGCTATTTTTACTCCATTTTATGCTTCTGCCCCCTTTCTTGAATATTAATTAACCAGAAAGACATGGGTTTATTTCTGGGTTCTCAATTCTGTTCCATTGGTCTATGTGTCTATTCTTATGCTAGTACTGGACTGTTTTGATTACAGTGGCCTTGTAATATAGTTTGATATCAGGTGTTGTAATCTCTCCTATTTTGTTCTTCTTTCTCAAAATTGTTGCAGCTATTTGGGGTTATTTATGGTTCCATATAAATTTTTGAAATATTTGTTCTATATCTGTGAAATATATGTCATTGGTATTTTAATATACCCTAAGAATCTTAAAACACCAATTCAAAAGACCCTATGCACCCCAATGTTCAGAGCAGCACAATTTACAATAGCCAAATGCTGAAAGCAGCCTAAGTGCATATCAGTAAATGAACGGATCAGAAAACTGTGGTACATTTACACAATGGAATACTATGAAGCAGAAAGAAAGAAGGAGCTCCTACTCTTTGCGACAGCATGGATGGAACTGGAGAGCATTATGCTAAGTGAACTAAGCCAGGTGATGAGAGACAAATACCATATGATCTCACCTATAAGTGGAACCTAATCAACAAAACAAACAAGCGAGCAAAATATAACCAGAGACATTGAAATAAAGAACAGACAGTAAGGGGAGTGGTGGGGAGGGATAATGGGGGAAAGAAGTGGAAGGGGTGTCAAGGAACTTGTCTAAAGGACACCTGGACAAAGATAACAGGGGCGGGTAGGAGTGAGTGTGGGAGGTGGGAGTGGGTGGGGCAGGGGAGAGTGTGTGGGGAGAAAATGGGGATAACTGTAGTTGAACAACAGTAAAAATGTAATTAATTAATTAAAATAAATTTTGAAATAATTTTTTTGATATTTTTTCAGGAAAAAAACAGCAGATCTAATAACAGTTTCTGAAGATTAGGGCTACTGATGGTCCTCTGCTCCTGTATTGGTGCCCTTAGAGATTTTCTATGATTTTATGCCTTATTTTTAAAGCTCAGAGCAAAGTCAAGAAAGAGCGCTGGTAGATTTTAACACCGAAGATGTAGGTATATGGGACTTAACTTTGCAGGGACTCCTTTAGGTAGAGAGCATCACATTTTCATGTAGTGATCTTAGGGGAACTGATACCTAGCTGACTATCATTAGACAGTTTTATATGTATGTAAAAATATAATGTATCTAAGCTCACACCAAATAATATGCAAGCATACCTATGTACACATATGCCTCTCACATGTTTACCTATATGGAGATATGTATTGAGAGTTATATTATGTTGTTATCAATGCAATATTTAATGAATATTAAATGTTTTTTCCTTAACAGTACTATGGAGACATGATTCTCAGATATTCAGGTCACAACCAGCTCTCAATAGTTTAGGGTTCATTTTAGTATCTCCTCTGGAGAACATTGGGAAGGAAATAAACTGGAGATTGTTCAGAAGCCACTGGGTTCCTGATGGAGAGTGGGGGATGGTGAGATGGAAGGTTTTCATGGGGAACTGATACCCCATCCTCTCCAACAGAAAGTCCCCAGATTAAGGAAAAGGGGTGATAGAGGATATTAGTTGTTCATGCGCTTTTCTTAACTTGGCATTTTTAGGAGTCTTGAGGTTGCATGATGGTGGCAGTATCTTTAAATTATAGCTCAAGATACGAGAACTATTGTGGCTTAGGGAGCCAGTAATGGGACCATTAATGTCTACAGGAATGACATTACCTTTCTTGGGTTTTCGAGCTTAGATTGATTTGGTAATGCTATTTTGGCATCTATTCCTTCTTGTCTGTAGGCAGGCGTCTGTACAGGGAGAATTATACATAGAACATTATTTATACATGTTCTTCTAATGTGAATGGCTATTTAGGGAACTGATATTATGATCATTATTTGTTACTAATACAACATTTAGTCTAGTTTTCAGAACAGTTTCTACATGGGTATCTTGAACCCCTTCTGTTGATGTTTCAGCAATATGTCCTAATTATATTTCTAATTTCTGATAGAAAGTAATAATTCAGTGTGGCTGCAGTATTATTTCTTGGTTCACAAACAGTACCTTAAATTAAAAGACAAAGAAACACCCCAAAAAACACCCCAGGTGTTTTCTTATCTCAGTGGAGTTAACCTAAAGAGAACAACAAAGACAGGTGAAGGAATTCGTGGATATACAACAGCATTCAAAAGAGAGTTTGTGAAAAAAATGTAATTATAAGCTTATATACATATATAAAATAGCCTAATGACGGTTATTTTATTCTGTGACCCGTTGTAGGATAACTTTACTTTTTCCGATTTTTAAAAAATACTCTGATATTGTGGACTGTATGTTTTAGGTACTAAAAATGCAGATACTGGTAATGAAAGTGGGCTTTTTATCTGAATGAGAAGCATGTATTTATATAAATATCATACAGAATAAAGTCACGTGATAGAAATTCTGCCTGGCCCTTAATAGGATTGCTGTGCTCCGTAATTTAAATTATCCTTTGTTAGTTGTATGAACAGAATGAGAGTTATTTTAAAGGAGTCATAGCAAGAGACAGAACAATTGGATTTTGTATTGTGTGTGTTCGCCCTAAGTCAAGCCTCCTTCCATCATCATTTATTCCCTCTTTACCCTCTTGTCCCTCCTTTCCCTCTGCTGATCACTGTGCTGTTGTTTGTGTCTGTGAGTTTTTCTTTTAGTTTTTGCTTAATCGCTTCGCATTTCTCACCCAGCCCGACAATACTCCTCTCCTCTGACAGCTGTCAGTCTGTTCTCTGTCTCCACGAGTCTGTTTCTTTGTTGTTTGCCAGTTTATTTTGTTCATTAGATTCCATGTATAAGTGGAATCATATGACACTTCTCTTTCTCTGACTGACTTATTTCACTTAGCATAATGCTCTCCAGGTCCATCCACGCTGTGGCAAAGGGTAAGATTTCCTTTTTACAGTTAAGTGGTATTCCATTGTGTAAATGTTCCACAGATTTTTATCCACTCATCTACTGATGGGCACTCAGGCTTCTTCCAAATCTTCACTATTGTAACTAATGTTGCAATGGACATAATGGTGCATGTATTGTTTAGAATTAATGTTTTGTGTTTCTTTGGATATATTCCCATAAGTGGAATTGCTGGGTCATAAGTCGGTTCCATTTAATTTTTTGAGGTAACTCCACACTGCTTTCCACAGTGGCTGCACCAAACTGCATTCCCACCAACAGTGCGTGAGGGTTCCTTTTTCTCTACACCCTCACCAACACTTGTTTGTTGATTTACTGATGGTAGCCGTTCTGATGGGTGTGAGGTAGTATCTCCTTGTGGCTTTAATTTGCATCTCTCTGGTGATTTGTAACATTGAGCATCTTTTCACATGTCTATTGGCCATATGGAGAAGTGTCTATTCAGGCAGATGATGTGTTGGAGAATTGTATACCTGAAACCTATATAATTTTATTAACCAATGTCACCCCAATAAGTTTTTTCAAATGTTGGGTATTTCTAATCAGTTGTTTTGTAAAAAAAAAGGTATGTGCTTAAAAGCAGGGTCATGGTGGCCATCACAGACGGTGACCGATGGCCAGGCTTTGCTCTCCAGCTGTCTCACCAGATGGCTGTAGTCCGCTGTTTTGCACCTTTTAACCAGGTGACATAATAAATAGGATGAATATACTTACATTTAAACCTTATTCATTTGATCTCTCAAAGATTTATCTTTTTTCCCTTTTTAACAGAGATCTATCTTCATGTATTTTTAGAATTTCATAGTTTATGCTCACTTAAGGTTTTTTTATTTTTACAAAGAAAAATGTTCAGTATCGAAACACAGAAGTGTTTTCTTCCCTGCCGCCCCGCCCCCACCCAGGTGTCAGTGTGATTTAGCAGTGGTTGCGGGAGAGACGGCATGTTAATGCAGCAACAGTTGATGCAGTTGCAAATCTTTCCATTTTAAGGCTCAGGCTCGTCCCGAAGGGCCAATCCCAGGCCTCTGTGCAGATGTTGAGCTCTCTTCAAAAAAATAGTGCTGAGCCGGATACAGATGTTCCCACATTGCCCAGCACTTTGATTAACCTTTTATGAAGTAACCGGCTACAGAAATCTGGATTAGTATTTTCCCATGTGTCTTATTAAAAGCCTGCCAGGCTTTATTGAACATTGTGTTCATACTTTTTGTTCTGTGGACGGCTTTGGTGTCTAGTAAGTGTAGAATGGGAGCGTTAGCATCCACTAACAAGGCTGTCTCCTTATACTCTACATTTTTAAAGCTGCCGACTTGAGTTTGCAGTAGGGACCATCATGGTGTGATTTCCCATTGTCATTGAAAGATGACCGTAGTTGCATAAATAGAACTGGCTCTGATTTCCCATAAACGAGTTGCTAGGAAAGCCCGTACTTGGCTCTCTCTGGAAACAGGTTAGTCACATTTTCTGCTGTTATCAAATCCTTGGGATTGGGTTTCCAAGGGTATGCACATACTCTGGTCCAGACCTGAACCCTCAATACAGGAGCCCTAGTTTAATGTAGTCATTAAATTTCAATAAAAATTATGTGAAATTCAAAATTCAGTTTCTTCATCACAGTAGCCACGTTTCAAGTGCTCAGTGCCTGTAGGTGGTCAGCGGCTACTGTATTGAATAGTGCAAGCAGGGAACATTTCATTTCCATCGTGGCAGACAATCCCATGGGGTGGAATTGCTCTGAACTTTCAATACCTGGCTAACCCATAGGCTACAGAGTTCTCCTTATATTCTACCTTTTTAAAGGGCTTTCTCCAGTGGGCTTGGGACACCTTTTAAAATTGATAGTATTAAAATAAAAAGTATCAGCTTTTCCCTAGAGGAATGATCAGCTCATTTGCTAGAGGAATGATCACGTCTTCTTGCTTACTGTTTGAATCCTTTGGTGAGAGTTTAGACTTAGAGATTTAAGAGTGGGTTTTTAGGATAGCTAATTTTTTTTTGCACCCCTGGATAACCCTTAAGGAGGGGACTCCTGAGCAGTGGATGGCTGTCCACACACCTTTGTGAGCTGAAGAACTATGGGGAGAAAAAATGGCACAAAATTTCCAGTGACTAGAAAATACCAACGTTTTTCAGGCTGCAGAATTAATGCAATAGTTTACTATTTAGATAGCCAGTAAAATGACTTCAAATGGATGAGTTCCTGTTTGCTTTACCCTGAAATCCCTTCTTTTTGCCTACGGTGTGTGAATGGGTTCAGGTACTTTCTTAGTTTGCAATTTGCATCTCTTTCATAATATGCAATATCTTTTCAGATTATGTAGTTTCAAATGTTTTAAAATGAATACTTTAACTACTTTTGCTGGATCTACCCTTGTCCATATTTTGAATTGATTATGCTTTGGTTTATTAACACAATTAATTGAATATTTTCGTCTCTCACCCGGTTTATACATTAGTCTACATACTGATTGTGTTTTCCCCGTTTTATCCCTTCTTCTGTCTGTCCTCAATGCTGCCGCTAGGGTTATGTTCCTAAAATGCATGTTCCGTTGTGTTCTGTTAGATTTCCGAGGCTTGCTGTATTCAAGTCAGAGATTTTCAATGGCTGATCGTAGACTCTCTCCTCTCTTTTTCCAACTATGTTTACAACAGTTTCTTTTTAAGCCTTTCCTCTTACTCTAACATATTCCCAATAAATTCACAAGTCTTTAAAAGTCACATTTCCCTCTCTGCGTAGGTTCCTAACCTCATCCCTATCTACTTGCTCTCTACAATGGCCATGTTATTTCACTGTAAAAATCGAGGTGGTTCTCTGACTTTCCACTTTTCTGCCTCTAAATTTCTCTACATTTTACCTATTTCCTGTTTCTTGTACTCTTCTCAGAGAAGGAAATATCTCTGCTGCTGTCAAATGAACTGACCAAATGCTGAACTCTGAATCCTTACTCAAAAAACGTCCATCCTTCCCCCTTAGGTGCGTAGGTTAAAGTAAACGAAGCTCTTTGCCTGGTGTTCGTGGGGCACCATGATTGGGCCCAAATCTGCTTTGCCAGTTAGCCCTCACAACTTTCCATCCTCCAGTGGTCCGTGCAAATGGAATTAATTATCTGAGTCTTGCTTTGCTTACTCCCTGCCTTGCCTGATGCTCTTTCTTCTAAATGTCATGTTCCTCTTGCTCATCCGGTATGATTTTTGAGCATCCAGACAAAGGCCGTGTTCCAGATGAAGGCATTTCTGATTGCCCCCGTGTGCAATGCTCACGCCTCATCTGCACTCCTGGAACATTTTGTCTTCACTTCCACTGGCATTCATAATCTCCCCTGGGCAGAGGGAAGGCACTCTTGGTAACAATTTATTGCTGATTCAGCTTTCCGTATTTCCCTCGATGCCCACCACATAATCTTGTATTCAGTGCACACTCAAGAAAATGTGTTTTGAATGAGCACACGAATGGAATCACTTATTTCCAAGCTTAAACACTTCATTAAACATTATTTACAAAGCTACCCCAATTTTAAACAAAAATTTCTTAAAGACACCTGCTAATTTAGCTGTTTCATTAATGGGGCAGTGATCAATTTCATAATTTTCACTGTATGTTTGGACGATTACTGAGATGCTCAAGTTTGCCAGATTTAAATATAGAGAGATACCTTTTAAAATAGTCATTATATTATGGATTCTCCTTTGGTGTGCTTAAATGCCAAAGTGCCAGGATTTTCAGCAGAGAGGAAGTGGAAAATTTCCAATGAGGTAAACAGAAGTGTATTTGCACTCATGTGACCATGGTCTTGTATGTGCACACATAAAACACATAGGATATGGTGTGGAAAAGGACATGGAAAAATAGAAAGTAGGAAAGACAGAAAGCCCTACTGCCCTAGGTTATTGTAAGGCTAATGCTAAGATCACCGTTACAAAGTGCTTTCTCCTTAGGCTCACTGACAGAGCTCAGCAGCTCTGGGATCCAACACACGGGCTCGTGTTTGTTCATTTCACAGAGGGTCCTTTAAGGCTGAGTGCTTCGCCCTCTTCTTGTGCATATTCTGTGAATCCAGAGACATCTCTAATAGTCTGCTGCCTAAATCAAGATAAAGCAGCACCCAAATTGTTCTACAGAAATTGCAATTTTTTTTATTATTGAACTCCATTTCAACTTTATAGATATTAGTTGTCCTGTCATAAGGAATGAGGTTATCCTGGTAGACCTCTGTGTCCTCTGCCTATTTTAGGGCAGGAACTACCAGCTCAGCAGAAGTGAAGCTGAGTAGCTTTGTGTTGTGTGTGTGTGTGTGTGTCTGTGTGTGGTGGCAGCTTCCACTTCTACCAAACACCTGGAATTAAGTGGAAGAAATTTCATATTGCAGAGGGAAAAAATGAAGATTAGTAATACCTATTGGAGACAAGGGAAAATCAAAATATTTTTCAACCTTTAAGCTCCGCAGTGGTAGAGAAAACAATATTTTCGAATACTTAATTTTTTTAAAGGCAAGCTAGAAGTTTAAACATATTTAATTCATCCTTCTGTTTGAAAAATGGTTTGATTCTTTTACCCTGGGGAAACCAGAATTTCCGATGTTGTGTTTCTTGGGCTATTTCTCAAGGCTAGGTTAAACTCTTCACTAAATTCCAAGCCTTAATCCAGGCCCTGGGAAATACAAAGACAAATGAGGCTGCCTTTGTTTACTCGGGATTTGCAATATATTGGCTAAGGTAACCAGGTTAAGCAAACACTGAAAATACGGTGACAGAATGTAGGTTTAGAATGCAGAACTCCACGTAGGCAGGATTGTGCCTGTCTTATTCACTGTGGATTCCTTGGCATCGAGCAGAATGCCTGGTGCGTGACAGAAGTGGAATAAGTGCGTGTTAGGTATTGTTCAGGGTTTTGTAGAGAAGGAATTGCGGGAGCGGTACCTGATCCAGTTCACAGAGGGCTTCCCACAGAGGGCTTCCCACAGATGGCGCCGCCTGAGCCGAGTCTGGTGGATATGTAAGAATCACCATGCTTAGAGAAAATGGCCACCAGATGGGACTGATTGGGAAGGGCATTCCAAGATGATGGAATGGAGTAGGAAAAAGTGCAAGCGCATAAAAAACTATGCAACCCTTGTGTTATGTAGAATGTCAAAGCGTTAGGCTGTAGAGGTGGCAAGTTCATATTATGGAAGGATTGGGGGCATCAGCTAGAAACCACACTTTAATATGAAGGCGCCCAAGAGCCCATGACTCATTGAGCGGAGTGGCACTCTCAGGTTTGCACTGAAGAACGAAGCCACCATGACATTGATATTTTGAAGGAAGTGGTGGTGACATAACCCGGACAACTAAAATATTCCGAATTGTGATATAATGTCTCACCTACAGAGATGAAATTTCCAGAACTTTTAAATCAGTAGAAGAGGTTAGTCTTTTATGAAAAAAAAAATGTTTAGAGAAAGTGAATATTTATTGATTATTTATTTGGGACCTTTTTATTAAGTCACTATATAGTTTTATATAAAAATACATGTATACTTCAAAACTTTCACAAAATAATCATGTTTGCTCTGTTAGGCTACAAAACTAAAATTAATTACTGATAAAAATTTATCATTTAGATTACTTTGAAAGACTTTTATTAGTAGTAAAACCCCAATGACTTCATGAGACATTTTTTAGAATGTTTATTGGACCACACTTTGCAGAGATGTTGAAAAATACCTGAAGCACCATCAGAAAGAAGTCATTAACATCTAATGTTCTAGAAGAAAAAGACACTTGTTTTTTCTGTGCAGTGTTTTTTGCAGAGGTTTTCAAGTGCACCTCTAATTAATGGGAAAACTTTTGAGAGTGAAAGAGGATGCTGTTAAATATTACAGTCAATAACAGGTGTTAACTTAGGCAGTGTGTGGCCAAACCAATATAGGTGGTCATTCTTAAGAGCAATCCATACAACACTGGAAATACACTTCTTATTCAGAGTGTTAGCTTTTAATTCTTCCCCAATACACAAACAAGACAAGACAAAAACAACTCACTGTAAAATTTACCTTGACACTAGATCTTAGTGTGAAACACTCAGGCTAAAGAAAAGAACATAAGGATGAGGTCCCATTTGTTTATTCTTTCCTTTATTTCTCTTACTCTAGGGAACATGTCTGTAAAAAAGTTTTTGCGTGATATATCTGAGATTTTCCTACCTATGTTCTCCTCTAGTACTTTAATGGTTTCACGATTTATATTTAAGTCTTTTATCCATCTTGAGTTTATTTTTGTGTAAGGTGTAAGTTGGTGTTCTAGTTTCATTTTTTTGCATGTTGCTGTCCAGTTCTCCCAGCACCATTTGTTGAAGAGGCTATTTTTACTCCATTTTATGTCACTGCCTCCTTTATCAAATATCAATTGACTGTAGAGACTTGGGTTTATTT
>PVIA01011262.1:0-45686 GCA_004024845.1 Tonatia bakeri
ACACAGGTCAGGGCAAGTTTTGGAAGTTTCTGTTGACATATCCTCAAACTTTAAGGTTCTTTTCTCAGCCATGTCCAGTCTACTAACAAGTTCATTAGAGGCATTCTTTATTTTGTTAACAGTTTTTGATCTCTAGCATTTCTTTTGGTTCTTTCTTAGGTTTCCATCTCTGCTTACATTGACCATCTGTTGTTGCATGCTGTCTACTTTATGTATTAGAGCTCATTATCATAGTAATTATAGTTATTTTAAATTTCCAGTCTTATAATTCCAACATCCCTCCTTGTCTGCTTCAGATGCTTGCTCTGGCTACTCATATTGTGTTTTTTGCACTTTCGTATGCCTTGTGATTTTTTTCTTCACAGCTGAGCATGATGTACTGGGTAGAAAGAACTGCTGTAAATAAGCCTTTAGTAATGTGGTGGTGTGTGACGGAAGCAAAGTGTTTTATAGTCCTAATTAGGTCTCAGTCTTTTAGTGAGCCTGTGTCTCTGGACCATGAACTTCACAGTGTTTCTCTGTCCACCACACCCCCAACCCGATGAAGGTGGAAGATGATGGTTAGAGTGAAGAGGCTACACTGACTGGGAGGTTCCCTTGCTGTAGGTCAGTTAGTTTCTGGTAATACCCCAGCAGATTAGGCTCTGGCTAACTAGTTTCTCCTGAGAGCAGTTGTTAGGAAAAATAGAATGATCCAGTTTTTAACTCTTAGAGGTGTCCACAGTGAGCCTCGATTGGTCAGTTACAGCCCAGATTTTTCTCTCTTTGGCACTGGCGCCCGAGGTGGTTTCCCTTCTGAGTCTCTTCGGGTGAGCTGTGACTCCCTGTATTAGCCTTTCTGTCTCTTCAGTCTGGGAGGCAGCAGTTTTCCCAGTGCTCTCCCTTGTCTTATGGATCCTAGAAATCAGCCTATTCAGGTTTTTACTTATTAAGATGTAGTGGCAAATTCTAAGCTTCTTATATGCTGATCCAGAAACCTGAAGTAGCAATTAGTAACTTTTAATCAGGTCTGGATTCTAAATATTTAGTTTTAATCATAGCATATATATATAGCAACAAAGCAATATCTTTAATGTGTATTTCTAATATATTTTTATAAGAAAAACTTTATATTACGTAATTAGTTGAGAGTAAAAATCTACTCCTTTGAACTTGGAAAAAAATGATATAAAGAATGGTTTATGGGCCAAATCCATCTGCCTATTCCCTGTTTCTCTATGGTCCATGAGCTATGAATTCCTTTTCATTTTTAAATTGTTAAAAAAAAACAAGAGATGAATGCAATTTTGTGATGCATGAAAATGTATGTATAATGCAAATTGCGGTGCCTATAAATAAAGTTTTATTGGAACACAGCCACATTGTTTACATATTGTAGATGGCTGCCTTCACACTAAAATGACAAAGCTGAGTAGCTATGACAGAGATTGTATAGGCTGCAAAGCCTGAAATATTCAGTATTTTCCCTTTGCAGAACAAGTCTGCCAACCCCTGAGATAACTAATAAGCAAATAACACCACAGGGATCCTTGGTGAGACTGGAGCCCTGCACCGCATCGTCAGGGTCTGCTTGTTGCCCTGCTTACAAGGCACAGATCCATCATTCAACTGTGGATGCTGACTGCAGTCAGATGAGACAGCCAGAGAAAAACATTCAGCCTAATTCCATAAAACTTCTTATCTTAATCTGCATTTCCTTTGAAAACAAGATGGTTCTTGTAAATGGTTGACATGTGTTCCAGAAATACCGCTATCTGAATGAGGAGTTGCATTTTGAAAACCTAGGTAACAAGATATTTTTTTTCTGGAATGAGAATTATTTTACTATTTATGTTTCTCATAAAACATGCATTTTAATGAGAAAAATAAATGTAAAAAGTTATAAAAACACAGAGAAGCATAGTATAAAAGTAAAAATCACCTAAAATCCTACCTCAGAGATACCACCATTTGACCTCTTTCTAGCCTGTGGCTTGAGAGAAAGAGCTAATACCTATTTTCCAGTCTGCCAAAGGAAAGGGTCAACTTTCTTACTCCAAAATGGAGCCCATTGGCTTTTTGCAGGTTAGCTAAACTCTGTGAGACTCTAGCCACGGAGACTCAGGTGGGAAGCTAGTAGGTCTGGCTGCTGTCTACACCTCGGCAGCTCAGTTTATATCGGACGTAAATGCAAGAAAATACAGAAAACATTGCACGGGCATTCATTTATTCAAACATTCAACCAATCAGTCAGTGGCTAGTAGCATGTTAGTTTGCTATTGCTGTTGCAAAAAATGACCACAAACTTAATGGCTTAAAACAATGCACATTTATTCTTTTACAGTTTTGGTGCTCAGAAGTCTAAAATCAAGGTGTTGGAAGGGCTGCGTTTCCTCTGAAAGCTTCAGGGAAGAATCTGTTTCCTCACCTCTTCTAGCTTTTAGAGGTCAGCTGCATTCCTTGGCATATGGCCTCTTTTTCCATCTTCAAATCACATCACTCCAACAGCTGATTTTGTGGTCACATCTTTTTTCTCTCTTTCTTGATATCTTGCCTTCCTCTTATAAGGGCCAGTGTGATTATATTAGGCCCATGCAGCTGACCCAGGATAATCTCCACACCTCAAGATCCTTCATTTAACTGGTGTGAAGATCCTTTCACACCTGCAAAGTCCCTTTTGCCAAACAAGGTAACACGCTCACAAGTTCTGGGGATTATAATATGGATGTCTTTGGGAGGCCATTATTCTGTCTACTTCAGTGTATGAGCTCCTGCTTTGTTGCTGGCACTAAACTGAGCTCTAGGACTAAACATGGAGCAGAGATGGTTCTCCAAAAACCTGTTGGTCAGACAGAAGGCGGTGGTTCTCACTGGGTGAGGCTCAACTGTGGCTTTGGCTGCAGCAGGAGATATGACAAGTCGGCACCATAGGGAAGTGGTGGCAGATGCCCTGTGGTGACTAATAGGTCTTGTTTCCAAACACTCATGAGAAACCCCCACCCCAGAGTCCCGTCAAGACCGTGCTCAGGGTGGATATTGCTGGAGGTAAGGGAAGTTGTCTGTTAGCAGATAAAGAGCCTGTGAAGCATGAGCTTCCCCAGGTGAAATCATAAATGAAAATCAAAGTGGGAATTCAAAGTCAGATATTGTCTAGCAGGGCTTACAAGGGAATTGACTTGTGTCAAAAAGTTTCGTTTTCGATGCTCACCTATCTTGTGCAGTTCCCTTTATTATATTCTGTATACTGCTGTTTGGGAAGATGGAAGCTGATACTTCACGGAGAGAGAGGCAAGTTAGTGGGGGAAGAAAACCAGGGAATGTGGAGGGGAACTAGAGAGAAGAGGAGCAGAGAAATGGTATGTATTTACCTAGAATTTATATGTCAGATCTATGAATTTTTATGCATGAATGTTACACAGTAATAAAAAGTTTTAAAGCATTATGTTGGTTTATTGGCTCATCCTTAAAGTTTCCCCATGAATTTTCCATGGGCCAAAATGTTTCCACCCATTTGAAAAAGTGCCCCAAACAAGCATCATGTGCTCCTACTGTTGAGATAAAATGGGAGGGAGGGAATTTTGGGTGAACCACTGAGGTGCATGCAGAAAGCTAGCAACCATAATTTAATCTCTAAAGAGGATGTCAACAGCATGTGCTGTACCATATGCTATACCATGCTGAAAGCCTCAAAATACCTAGGAAAACTTCAGGAGTTTTAACAAATCTAAAGAGTGGTCTTTTGAGGTAGCTGTACAGACCTGTTGCAATTTCTTTCTAGGATCAATTGCAGATTCACACAAATGGTTTTAGCACTATTTGTTGAGTTTTCTTGGGCACTGAAATAGATCTGCTTTCCCACCAAAATGTCCTCCACCTTCTTTATAGCTGTTCCAGGTCAGTAGGGGGAGGAAAAAAGCTTATTTTCTGGGAAGATTTTCTGTTAATTAGTAGTGCTAAGGTAGTGCTTGGGTTTAATGGATCCTTTTCAGTACATATCAAGTTAGTTACTTTTATCATGTTTTAAACCTTTGGTTGATTTAAGAAGCATCTGGATTTGGTGAAAAGAGAATAGAAATGGAATAGAAGGTTGAGAGTTTCCCTCTTGGCTTTACCATATATTAGATGCATGTCTTTGGAAAGTTAATGTCTTTCAGTCTGTATATTCCATGCTATAAAGTAGTATAATAGGGACTTCTGGCCAAGATAGAGGCATAGGTAGACACAGTGTGCCTCCTCGCACAACCAAAACAAGAACAGCAACAAATTTAAAACCAAAAAACAACCAGAACTGACAGAAAATCGAACTGTATGGAAGTCTGACAACCAAGGAGTTAAAGAAGAAATATTCATCCAGACCTGTAGGAGGGGCGAGATGGGCAGCTGGGTGGAGAGGACTTGTGGCAAGGCAGCGGTTGGAGGACTCGGGTGGGCAAGGCGGTGGCTGGAGGACCTGGTGAGGCAGTGGATTGTGACCTGGATGGTCCCACATTTGTGTGCAGATAAACTGGGAGAAACACCTACGGAGTGAGACAGACCACGCAACCCAGGGTTCCAGCATGGGGAAGTAAAGCCTCAAAGCCTCTGACTGAAGACACCTGTGGGGGTTGAGGTGGCAGCAGGAGAAACTCCCAGCCTCACAGTAGAGTTTGTTGGAGAGACCCACAGGGTCCTAGAACATATACAAACCCACCCAGCTGGGAATCAGCACCAGAAGGGCCCAATTTGATTGTGGGTGGCAGGGGAAGTGACTGAAAACCAGCAGAGAGCAGAGCAAGCAGCATTATTCCCTCCTGGACCCCTCCTCCACAAACAGCGTCACATTGCAGCGACATGGGTTGCTGTGACGTGGGTTGCCCTGCCCTGGTAAACACCTAAGGCTCTGCCCCTACTAAGTAACAGGCTTGCCGAGACCAAAAAAAAAAAAAATGACCCAAATGAAAGAACAGTTCAAAGCTCCAGAAAAAAATGCAACTAAGTGGCAAAGAGATAGCCAACCTATCAGATACACAGTTCAAAACACTGATTATCAGGATGCTTCAGGAACTCACTGGGTACTTCAACAGCATAATAAAGACCCAGGCAGTGATGAAGGTTGCATTATGTGAAATAAAGAAAAATCTACAGGGAACCAACAGTGATGAGAAGGAAACCAGGACTCAAATCAATGGTTTGGAGCAGAAGGAAGAAATAAACATTCAACAAGAACAGAATGAAGAAATAAGAATTCAAAAACATGAGGAGAGGCTTAGGAACCTCCAGGGCATCTTTAAACGTTTCCAACATCCAAATCATAGGAGTGTCAGAAGGAGAAGAGGAAGACCAAGAAACTGAAAACTTATTTGAATGAATAATGAAGAAGAACTTCCTCAATCTGGAAAAGAAAATAGGCTTTCAGGAAGTCCAGGAAGCTTAGAAAGTCCCAAAGAATTTGGACCCAAGGAGGAACACACCAAGGCGCATCATAATTACATTACCCAAGATTAAAGATAAGAAGAGAATCTTAAAAGCAGCAAGAGAAAAGGAGACAGTTACCTACAAAGGAGTTCCCATTAGACTATCAGCTGATTTCTCAAAAGAAACCTTATAGGCAAGAAGGGGCTGGAAAGGAGTATTCTAGGTAATGAAGGGCAAGGACCTACATGCAAGATTACTCTATCCAGCAAGGCTACCATTTAAAAGGGAAGGGCAGATAAAGTGCTTTCCAGATAACGTCAAGTTAAAGGAGTTCATCATCACCAAACCCTTATTATATGAAATGTTAAAGGGACTTAGCATGTCATAAAAAGTTACAAAGGTAACTTTTCTTACTTATGTAAGAAAAAGATAAAAAATATAAACAGTAAAATGCCAACAAACTCATAGCTATTAACCAAACCTAAACAAACAAACAAACAAAGCAAACAACGAAACAAAAAAACTAAGCAAACAACGAAAACAGGAACAGAATCACAGAAATGGAGATCACATGGAGGGTTATCAGTGGGGGAGTGGGAGGGGGAGAGAGGGGAAAAAGGTACAGAGAATAAGTAGCATAAATGGTAGGTGGAAAATAGGCAGGGGGAGGTTAAGAATAGTATGGGAAATGTAGAAGCCAAGGAACTTATATGTATGACCCATGGACATGAACTAAAGGGGGGGAACTCGGGTGGGAGGGGGTGCACAGGGCAGAGGGGAATAAAGGGGGAGAAATGGGACCACTGTAATAGCATCATCAATAAAATATATTTTTAAAAGGTAGTATAATAATACCTGCTGCAGAGGCTTGCATTGAACATTAATACAGGTAAAGAAACCTGCAAAATGCCTGGCACAAAACCTTCATGGGATCATAAAAGTAATAATCTCACATTTTAGCTGTAGCACCAGTTCCCACAGGTGGATCACTGGACTGGTCATTTTGGTGAATTTCCACAGAGCCAGTGATTTACTACATGAAGTCCCCTGAGAGTGGTGAGTTCAAAGAGGCTTTCAGGAAATATATGCACCACAGGAATTTTAGTTGCCTGTACATTGTCCCATACCTATTTAGTCAGGGTTAAAGATGCTGGACCATCAATCTGAATATAAATACATACTTCTTTTTAAAAACCCTGGAGTCAAATTACAAATTATGACCTATAAATGAACCCAGGGCATTTATGCTTCTTCTTGGAAGATTTCCAAGATGCCATTAAAGAGACTTACAGTTACTTAAGCATTACCCTCCCCCGACTCAGCATGCCAAGGTAGAGTGGTTAAGAATTGATCGGCTTGTTCCAGATGGGCCAGCAAAAAAACACAGCAAAAACTATTCAGGAAGGCGGACGTAACGATGTGCGTGATCTTATTGAAGATGGCATTTCTCTGAGTCTGGTCAGGCTGCCATAAGAAAAGACCATGCACTGGGTGGCCTAAACAGTAAGAGTTTATTTCTCATGCTGCCGGAGGCTGGGGCATCTAAGATTTCATTTTGAAGCCTTTCCCTTGGCTTGGAGGCAGCCACTGTCTAGCTGTGTGCTCACACAACATCTTCTTAGCCTGCAGAGAGCAAAAGCCCTGGTGTTCTTTTAAGAGGGACATGAATTCCTTCATGGGGCCCACTCTCATGACATCATCGAAACCTAATTGCTTCCCAAAGGCCTCAGTTCCAAATACCATCACATTAGGGGTTAAGGCTTCAACACGTGACACAAACATTCAGTCTTAATAGCATTTATGAGTGTCAAATGTGAGAAAATATGGCCACAAATCCAAAAAACACAAAACCTCTTGATTCTGACTGTTTATCCCTCCACTGGTTCTCCCTTCTCCCCACCTACCTAAGCAATTTTAAAACCTGTTCGACTTTGTACCCAGAGAATTGTTTTAGAATTTACCAATTATTCAACCATGACTTACTCATCACCAAATATTGTAATTTTGACTGACAACATTACCCTGTTTTGGGGGGAAAGAAAATATAATTTTGCAATAAATAAATATTTGAATAAATACACATAAATCTTGTAATCTGTTTGAAATTGTGTTTTGTAGGATTATTCTCACATGAAGTCTATAAAAAGAAAAACTGGAAAATAATAATTTGTGAATATTGGTTCAGCATTATCCAATGGGCACAAAGACTGTATCTAAAAGTGAATTCTGATCAATGAAGAAGTAACTTTCTTTTTGTGGAGCAGGATCTTACTAGGCTCTGCCAATGATAAGATAAAATATCCCTGTTGGTCATCAAATTTCTTGCACCTCAATTTTTTTCTGCTTACTAAGAAAGATACCAGTAACTAATTTAGTTATTCAGGTGTCTTAATGAGGAAGAGTGAGCTCCAGAAAGTGATAGCTGTACTTAAATACATAAAAAAATTTTTTTTAAACCCTGGTTCTTAGAAAAAGGAAGGCATGTCTTTCATTGCAAATGACATGCATCAGCCTTTGGTGAGTTCTCTTCATGGAGGGGAGGGGACTGTTCCCCAAACCTGGTCAACTCTGGGGGCACTGAAAAAAAAATCAAGTTTTTAGACCTTGATTTAGAACTTTAGAACTTGATTTAAAAATCAAGTTAAGCTTAGAATTAGAGCCTGGGTATAGAGATTGCACCAAGATACTGACCACAGTGAGACCTTGCTGAAATTGTCAATATATCCATATCTCTTGGACCTTCTCACTTGACAAGTCTGAATGGGCATGCCAGTTGCCATCTGCCAGCTATTGTGTTATCTTCATATACCACGGGAATTATCTCCCTCTTTCAAGCTCACAGAACAGCTTTGCTCCCTGAATAGAATACTTGGCAGCACACGCAGTAACCATGCCAGAATGCCGTAGGACACAAAATAGAATATATTTTCAGGATCTCTGATAATTTCTTCATATGCAACATCCTACCTCCCAAAAGAGTCTGTGAAACAGCTTAGTTTTTAAAAAAATGATATATTATTGATTATACTATTACAGTTGTCCTAATTTTTTCCCCTTTCCCCCCTCCATCCAGCACCGCTCACGCCCTCAGGCAATCCCTACACCATGGTTCATGTCCACGGGTCATGAGTATAAGCTCTTTGGCTACTCCTATTCCTATACTACACTTTACACCCCCATGGCTATTCTGTAACTATTTGTACTTCTCAATCCCCTTTTCACCCATTCCTCTATATCCCATTCCCATCTGGCAACCATCAAAACGCTTTCCATATTCATGATTCTGTCTCTGTTCTTCTAGTTTGCTTAGTTTGGTTTTTAGATTCAACTGTTGATAGATATGTATTTATTGTCATTTTATTGTTCATAGTTTTGATACTCTTTTTCTTAAATAAGTCCCTTTCACATTTCATATAATAATGGTTGGTGATGATGAACTCCTTTAACTTTTTCTTGTCTGGGAGGCCCTTTATCTGCCTTTTGACACTAGATGATTGCTTTGCTGGGTAGAGCAATCTCCAAAATGACCTACTTTTAAGGGACACATTTTATACCAAGAATCAGCGAAAGCTTCTGGATGCTGTAAAGAAGTTTGAAGACAGTTATGTTTTCCTCCTTTGGGTGGAAGGTTATACATGAAACCATTACAACACTGGGCCCAACAGGGCCTGTCTCTCCACGTACAGTCCACAGAGCCTGAAGTTTGAAGCTGTGTTCTGGGAGAAGACTGGCTGAGAACTTTGAGACAAGTTTAGTAGAAGGCATTTTCTTTCATTCACATTGCAGATTAGACATTTTGGTAGTCTTCTGGCCACCAACTCATTCAATACAGATATTCCTGATTCACTCCTTTTTGGCTGGGTCTTTTTGGATATTTTTCCTATTCTGTTAATAGAATCTTGCTGTAGGTATAATTTCTGTCATTCTTCAGGGTACAAGTTTTATTGCACTGCATATATTAATATAATCCTTTAACTTTACACAGACCTTTGTTCTTAGAACAGCTGTCTCTATGAATATTTTATTAGTGAGTGTTTACTAGTAATGCTTTTCCAATTTTTTTATTTTAAACAGCTTCACTGGTTCTCCTTTGTTACTGGATTTGTGTATTTAAAACAAGAACCCTTGCCAGAGACCATCCTTCATATATGCTAGGAATTTATAAGTGTAACGTCCTTAAGTTTCCTCCAAGCAGAGACATCAGCAATATCCTGTGCATGTACTATCAACATAAAATAAGTCTACAAAAACAATAATTCCTCAAATAATGGAATGGTGAAGTGTTTAAAGCACAAAAAGACAACATTCAAGACTATGTCTTCCAAACAGGCAAAAATTGGGGTGCCCAAAACATCCTTTAATATAAGCATGTTGACTGAAGCCCCATACTCCCTTCAAAAATGTCAATCTAAAGTCATTCTGGTGCTAATCCTATGTGTTATCTGGTAATAAGTGCCCATCCCTTTGAGAACTAGAGTGTCCTCTGAATACTTACATATTTCTGCTAATGAAGTTGTTCGGTAGGTATATCCAAATAATTGATCCAAATGCTCATGTAGCCTTTGTAACATGTCTCTACAAATTTCTCTCCAGCTTGATGCCAGTCAGTCAGTACTCTAGTTTTTAACCAGTTGTCCTTGATAGTTCAGACTTTTGATTCATCAGGATTTCCTGAGATCCAAAGCAGATCTTAAGGTTGTGGAGAGGAAGTACACATTCTACAAGTAGGTCACGTTGAGTAATGGTGAGAGGGTCCCAATCTTATTTCCGCCTCTTAGCTGCATTTTCTAGCTAATGAGGACACAATAAAACATATAAATAGTTGGCTTAATATGTATGATGCATCCCAGAGGACAATACCCACCTGAGCAGAATGTCTCTGGGATAGGACCTTTTCTGAGTCTTTGATAAGCCATTTTGCCATACCATAAATGGATACTTCTGGGGATGGGTACATGAAAAGCCAACTGGTGCACTTTCTTTGAGGTAACACAGATATCTTGGTCCCTGGTAATGTTGTATGGGACACAATATCAAAAGATCAGGCATTCTGAAGTCCATGAGAAGTGGTACTGAGCAGAGAGGGCAAACTGATATCCATAGTATGTCTCAATTGCAGTAAGGACAAATAACTACCCCCTGTAGGGTATATGGAGTGTTCTATGGATCCTAAAGCAAGTTAACCCCATAAGATTATACCAATAAAGTGAAGTAGCCTCTTGATAACTTCAATACCCATTTCCCGCTGTTCTGCATCTCAGTTAACCACAGGTGGAAGAACACCTCAGGAACTGAAATGGCCTGCGTGTGAGGGGTCATTACCACCCTGCAAGGTGTCGTAACAACCCTGCTTACCACCTCCATGGAGTCTCTGTTGCTCTCAGATAGTGAACTATCCAACAGCAAATCCCATTGTGAGATCTGTCTTCCCAGGGCCATTGCAAAGACTGTTTTAGCATGGGTTTCCTAGAAAACAGGATCTGAGGCAAAAATGTCCTAACATTTTAGAGGAGGGTTTAATCCCAGGAAAGTAGAAGTAAGGGAAAATGGGGAGTGAAACAAGGGAAGGGGGAGGGCAAATACAGGGGAATGTATTTCTGAGCTTTCCACCACTTCATAGATAACAAGCTCAGCTATTTGCTTGGCCTTGTGAATGTC
Source organism: Tonatia bakeri (assembly GCA_004024845.1). Lineage (NCBI taxonomy): Eukaryota > Metazoa > Chordata > Mammalia > Chiroptera > Phyllostomidae > Tonatia > Tonatia bakeri. The sequence continues at coordinate 11,032 of PVIA01011262.1, forward strand.
TTTAGAGAGGCCAAATACTCTTATTGCTCTTTGAAAAAAATCCAGGGCATGGGGACTGGTGGGAGGTGGGGGAGAAAGAGGAAAAGGAAGACAAATTTATTTGCTCCCACCATTTTCTCCCATTGGTCTGAGTTGTGTTGCCTCATCCCTCCAGGCAGCTGTTGGGAAAGCAGAGCTTCTGTTGGTCCCTTCTTCTCAGTCAGCCCTGTGTCTGGGTCCATTTAATCTGTATGTGTGGTGGGGGGGAGGGGCAGCTCCAGTGACCTGCTTTGTGAACATGGGAACTGTGTTAAGGCTGCTTGGTTGGGGGTGGGGGAGGGCACAAGCAATTCAAAGTAGTTGTCAGAAGAATCTGGAATAATGTATAAACTGAGTCTGGTACAGGGATGTTCAGCAAATAGTGATTTGTCCCAGATATACACCCCACTAGACTCTTCTCTGTCTGGAAAATTCCACAGGAGTAATCAAGAATACATATTCAGCATGAATTCTCATAAAACATTTATACTTCTTGCTTTCCCTAGGGCACCTAGAAAAGTGCCTGCCACATAAAAGTCTCTGGGCAATTTGGTTTTAGAAGCCTGATAGTTCTTGTAAAGCCATTTCAAGTGTCTGATGGACGCAGCAGACAAATTACCGCACTTGTCTATGGAATTAGCTTCTCACAAATCATCCATATTAGACATGAGAGTGAAAAACAAAACAAAACCCTGTTTCTGGTATTTAGCTTAATTACCTGGTTCATTTCTATAACTTAAATCTCAACCTACTGGAAATAATTTTTATCCTTTTTGAAAAACTTAACTATTCTTTTTCTTTGAGTATACAGGCATTTAAACCATTTTTTTTCATAGTTAGGATAAGACATTTGAATTCTTATGCCTTTTTATAATTCAAAGCTGTTTAATTTTGAACTTGAGAGGACCAGGAATACCCTCTAGCTCAGATTGTATGTGTAGTAGGAACATTTTATGTTTAGTTTTTCAGAGAAGAATGGGGTTGGGGGGCCAGTGGTAGAAGGTAAGAGGGAATCCAAGGAGGACTAAAGATATTTGATTCCTATTTGAAAGTGGAGATGCCTACGTAGGCATCTCAGAACAGTAGTACAGGAACTAAGACCTCAGTTTGTTGTACTTCATTCAAATATTACTTCTTAAAACATATGAAAGGTTTTAAAAATATTTAGAATAAGAATAACACAATTTGACTTAGCAGGGATGAACTATATAAAAATGAGAGCTATTTAGAATTTGCTTACATGTTTATTACATATATATGCTTTATAATATATACTGTGTATATTTTTAATATTATCTTATATGACAAATACTATTCATTCCTATAGCATCTATTGGGGCTAACTACCATTACTTTCTCCAGAATTCAACCAGAATTGTAAAAATTGCAGGTCCCTTCTGACCCTTATCTGAACCCTTTGTATTGTTTGGAATCTCCATTCCGTGTCCTATGACTTAGACTGATCTTCCTCAACTGCCCACTTCTTGATACTTTTGCTAATCTGCTTTTTACTGAGGACTCTTAGCCTGCTTGTCTGCAGGTGCCCAAATTTCCATCCCTGATGTGATGAGGTTATTAGCAACAAATTTATGCAGCACAGCAGATGGGACTTTGGATGTACTCCCTTTGAGATGTCTGACAGCCCTGACTGGTGTGGCTCAGTGGGCTGGACGTCGTCCTGTGAAGGAAAGGTTTCCTGGTTCAATTTGTGGTTGGTGCACATGTCCGGGTTGGGGGTGTGCATGAGGCAGCAGTCAATGTTTCTCTTGCTCATTGGTCTTTCTCTTCCTCTCTTGCTATCTCTCTAAAAAAAAATCTTTAAAAAATCTTAAAAAATAAAAAAGAAACGTCTGACAAATGCCCTTTGCTATGCGCCACCACTGTGGGAGTCTTTTCACAATTCACCTATTCAACACGTGTGTACTAAGTGCCCACTTTGGGCCAGGGGTTGTGATAGGTGCTGAGAATACAGAGGGGAGCGAAATGTGCCTGGGCCCTGCTCTCTCAGACCCTCCACTTCACAGATGTGATGGGTGGTGAAATTAGCAGTTACAGCAGCATGTGCTGGGATAGGGGAGCCATAGGGTGCTTTGGGGTAAAATAGCAGAGAAGGTGAATCATGGTGGATTTCCTTGCCGAAGGACATGTGCTATATGAAGAAAGAAAGTGTAGGGATTACCGTACTTTTAGGATTATAAGACACACCTAGTTTTTAGAGGAGGAAAATAATAAAAAAAATTTTTGAAGAAAAAATGTGGTAAAATATTTAATAACATAAATAACATTTCACCAATGTAAATGTAAACTACATTTATTAGCCAGGCAAACTACATTCGGACTATAAGATGCACCCTCATTTTCCTCCCAAATTTGGGGGGTGCATCTTATAGTCTGATAAATATGGGTAGCTGTAGTTGAGCATTTTGTGGTTCTCAGAGAGTTAAGTGATCTAACAAAGTTAGGTTAAGTGTCGCTTGAAAGAATCCTCTTTATTTAAGATTGTCCCCGTCTTTCAATAAAATCCAGGTTAAGTGCTGGCCTCCAAGTCACATGAGCCTAGGTTTTTGTTTTTAAGTCACTCACATAAAAATCAATCAGTACATACAATATCAACAAATACCTGTTAGGTACTTTCTATATACCAGGCACTGGTTAGTAACTTGGTTTACATTAAAAAAAAAACAAAAAAAAACAGGCAAAGATTCTTGCCTGGAGATCTCACATTTTAACTGGCTAGGAGGGTGGCAGACAATAAACAATAAGCATCACAAATAAGTACATTATATGGTATATTAGAAGGTAGCGCTATGCAAAAAGAAAAAAGTGCGGTAAAGTCTAAGGAAAATATCATGGGGCTAGACGACATTTTTTCTTATTTTTAATTTCTTTTTTTAGATGAGCTCAGGTTTGAGAAATAGATCTCACAGTGATTGTTCAGGGTTTTTAGTTGTAGGTAACAAAATCCAGTAACTCGTTTAAGTGGAGGAGTGTTTGTGACAAGAGATCAGATAGATTAAAGAAACTTCGCAAAGGCCAAGAAACCAAGCCTGGTTACTTCCCAGTTAAGAACCCAACAACTTGGAAACACTCAGGCACACCACAGGACTGCTGTAGGGGATGCCCCTGCCTCTACTGTGGCTGTGCCTGTGACACTGGGGACCAAGAACTGAACTTCCCCACAGCTGCTCCAGAAGAGACATGTGCCTCAATCAGGAGCGGTCTCTGTGCAGAGAGGCTCCACCTGTCACTTCTGGCTCCAGGTGTTTTTCTTGAGAACCTAGGCTGCACAGAGAGCCCAGTTTCAAGAGGGTCCATGTAACGTAGTTTCTAATTTTCTAGCCTCTCTGATACTGTGCGTTATTCTAGAAAGGAGTTGGAGTAAATGTTGAATGAACCAGTTTTCTTTATATGTCACCTCCAGTTGCTAGCCATGTGACCTTGGGGATGTTGCTTAATCATTGTTAGCCTCAGTTTTCTCATCTGTAAAATGGGGCCAGTAATGGGGCATATCTTGTTAGGTTGTTGTGAAGATTAATTAAATAGATAACAAATGCTAGCACTTTACTTAGATGTACAAAACTGTGAAATAAATGTTATCTTCTATTGCTGCTATTATTGCCATTAAGTGGCCCTACCTCAAAGGAAATTCATGCCCAGGGAAATAACCAAATCAGGTTGTGCTCAAACTTTGCTGTTGAGCTGGTTGTTTTTTTACTGAACACGTACATTTTTACCAAACCCAAGGTGCATTACTGCTAGATAGAATAACTGAGGTTAGGCGTGGAACAAGGAAGGGTGGCCAAGACTTACAGAGTCTGCAAAAACTCCTGACTGCCTGTTTAGCTATCTAAACCTCAAGCGCGAGCTCTTTAGTGTTTTGGGTCTCTTGGGTTTTGAGTTCTTTAAGAATCACAACCAAAACAATTGTCAACTGTGTTTTCTTTTTCCTGTCTGCCTATTTTAATTATGAATTTTCCATGCTAGAATAGTTTCACTGCAGCAGACTTTATCTTAAAAAAAAAAAATCCTCGCCTGAGGATATATTTATTGATTTTAGAGAGAGAAGAAGGGAGAGAGAGAGAACAAAAAATTCATTGGTTGCCTCTCGTACATGCCCCGACTGGGAATTGAACCACAGCAATTTGGTGTACAGACAGGTGCTCCAACCAACTAAGCCACTGGGCCAGGGCCAGAATTTATCTTAACAGTGTCTGTCTTATCACCCTAGAGGGCCTGGAATTACAATGCTTCTCAGACTATGTGCCAGTTGTTCAGTCCCTAATGGGATCCTTTTAGATTTTCTCTCTGCAGACATCAATTTTATGTTGCTAATATGAGTTATAACTGGGAACCAGTGTCTTGGGATCCTCATCTGATCCCAAGTAAGTCCTCTCCCTACTTCTGTTATGACCCAAAGCTTAGTACTGAACTCCTGTATTGGTCTTCACCAGTTAGCACCTAGCTCTCTACTCCTTTTGGCATCTTCACAGTGGGAGGGAGGATTTGGCTTCCAGTTCCCCCAGTTTTCTGGTTTGGTGTTGAGGTGAGGTCCATACTCTATGACTTGAAATATTTTAGACTCCCGATTGGTCTCTTCTCTTGCAGATTCCTGATCACTGTGGTTTTGACACTCAGTGCCGATTGCTTCTGGAATTTAAAGTCTGGGGCAGTGTACTCTCAGAGACTACTAGTTTGAACCACCTAGCTCTCTTCTGCCAGTTGCTGCATTTAGGGTGTGGTCCCCCAACCACTTTATAGAAGTCTTTTATTCTGATGGTCCCAGTTCAGGTCCACCGGGCTTATGACCAAAGTGAAATCCTTAGGAGCACCCTATGGCAAGTCTTATGAAAATGAGATGGAAACAGGACAGATACCTTTGGAGGAAAGAGCCAGCAAACATGTCTGAGAAGATCTTTGTTTACGTCATCGGTCTGCAGGGCCAGCCTTGGCGACATCATTGTTCAGAATTTGATGTACAAGGCGATTTGTATATACAGCATCCCTCCAGCTCTCTTTTTCAAAAAAGATTTATTTTTATCCCCCAAATATCCTTCACTTTATTTATCCTAAGGAGCCCTGCTTCTTTGGCAGTTTTCCTCTGGCTGCATTAGTTAGAAAGCTCTCTGAGCATCTCTCCTTGGCTGCCGATCCCTGTCTAACTGACAGCATCTAAGAGATGATCTCTCTCCGGGAATAAGCAGAGGGCTTTCTCAGGAATAACTAAAAGTCTTTTAGAAAACAAAGCCTTCTTCCGACCACTTATTTCCCTCTGAGTGCTCTGGAAGGAGAAAGAGCTCACAGAAATATTCCTCCTTGCATTTGCCCTTGGTGAGCCAGCATACCGTTTTCTCTGTTCATTATGTAGGGCTGCTTGGTCCGAACAGCAACTTAGAGATGTCACCTTTTCATGGAAGGGGTCTGTCTCTAATATGCAGAGTAGATGGAAGCATGTGGAAATGGGAGCTCAATGTAAACGGATTTCTCATTGCAGTGTGAATGATGACAACGTTTTTAATCGAGAAGAGCATTGCTGTGCATGAGCCAAGAGACTCTTTCCCCAGCTGTTGGGAACTGTTTCCTCCAAGACTCATCCCACTAGCTCTTCATCAGGTGAGAGTGTTTCTTGGGCTGCATGCCAGTTCTTGGATGGCTGAAATAGTAGCCTGGACTCTGGCTGCTCGCCCCACAGTGCTCTCTGAAACAGAGTTGGCCAGAGTGACTCACATAGAAAGCTGTTACCTCATTTTGTTGACTTCCATTGTGTAGGCTGAAGGTTGAGGGTAACTGGAAGAGCAGAAAATGAGAACCAGAGTTGAGGGAAGTAATTTCCAATCTTAATTACCAAATGACACATGAGAACATTGACACCCTTAATGAGGAAAGTAAGGTGACAGCTTTGCTCTCTACAGGATTTCTTTTGCTAAAGTTCTAGTGAGTCACAGCTGAACTGGGGGCAGGCATGGTGAATTCAAGGGGGCTGATGAAATGATGTGAAGATTTTTCAGTAAACAACTCCCAGCGGGACCTCACAGAAGAGTAGGGTACCAGATGACTTCCACTTCTGCTGAATGGAAGGCAATAACCTTGAGAAATACCTTCACTGAGTGGCTGTCTTGATGCTAATTTAGTCCCAATATGAGCTGAGCTTTATCAACCTCTTACAGCCCCTTATAAAACAGAGTAAGCTGAAACATTTATTTCATGACTTTTAGTCTCTAGGTTCTAGTTTTTGTATGTGTTGTCTTTGATTTTGCCTCCTGTAGACTCTGAGGTCAAGCTCAACCTCTTGGTTTCCTCAAACACATCCAGTGTAACAACACAGAAAAGAACATATAGTCAATTTTATTAAAGATAGAGAGGTAAAGGGAAAAGTCATATCACAATGTGCCAGGTAAGTAAGCTAATTTTTCATATTAGTATCCTGTTTTTTTCAATTTTTCTGTTCCTCACCTCCTCCTCTAACTACCAAGAAGAGTTTCTCACTTGCACTCCATCCCTGTGAGTTCTGGGGCTTCACATGTCACCTCTTTCTCCCTTCATCCATCTCTTTCAGACTGCCCAGGGAACTTCAACTTTTTATTCCTCTGTGATGCAGAACTGAAATTTTCCCAACTTCAGATCAGAAACTTGGACATTCACATGCATCAAAGACCCAACAAGGCAGCAGTGATGATAAATGACCATAGTAAATTAACAAGCAATGAAAAAAGTTGTTACACCATTATTATTCATTTAACAAATATTTGCTGAGTGGCTGCTATGTGCCAGATGTTGTTCTAAAGCACTGTCCATCTAGACAACCCTTGACAGAAATTTTCGTAATGTCTTTGCCATCTTAGGATTGGTACCTGGTTTTGACTGGAATATCACCTTTGCCACCCTATGGCCAAGATCTTTGGTTAATTCTGACTCTCATATCTAGTTCATTCATTCATTCATTCATTCAGTTCTGGAGGACAAACATCATCTCTGACCCATGCTATCTACCCACTGTGGAAAAGTAGTGACACACCCTGGAGAGACTGGGCTCTGGTCTTGGGAGTGAAGGTCTCTGAAAAGTTCTAGGGTGCTGCCGTGGTCTCACACATAGCAAAAAGATGAAAAGAAATGATCGTTAGAGAATGATGGTCCATAAGGAGTTGATTTTGTCCTCTAAGAGCTTTCTATAGGACTATGGCTGGGCCCCTGGGGAGATGGTTGGGGTTGCCTAGAGTTTGCTCATCTTTCTATGCGTACGCGACATGGTTGAGCTCAGGTGACCATTTATCCAAAGTGTTCTGCTTCTCCTTAAATACTCACAATCGCCATGAGAGAGGCAAATAAATATAAATATTAAAGTGTGGGTTTGCCCTGGTGAATGTGGCTCATTTATTTGGAGCATTGTCCCATAAATCAAAAAAGGTTGCCGATTTGATTCCTGGTCAAGGACAAATGCCTGGGTTGTGGGTTCGGTCCCTGATTGGGGCACGTGTGAGAGGCAACCAATCGATATTTCTCTCCCTCTCTCCCTTCCTCCCTCCTCTGCTTCATATAACTAACTAACTAAATAAATAAATGAAGTGTGGGCTCTGGAGCCAGGCTGTTTATGCTTCAATCTCATGTGACATTGGGCTGTACTTCTCTATCCTTGGTTTTCTCAATTGAAAAGCAAGGATAAGAGTATCTACAACATAGGGTTGTTGTAAGGTGGGATGGTTAATTGTATGTGTTAACTTGACTAGGCCACAGTATACCCACATATTTGTAATACATTATTTCTAGGTTCATCTGTGAGGGTGTCTCTGGACAAGATTAACATTTAAATTGGTAGACTTAGTAAAACAGATCGTCTTTTCCTATGTGGTTCTCATCCAGTTCCTTTAAACCTAAGTAGAATAAAAGGCTGAGTAAGAAAGAATTCTTTCTCTCTGTCCAGCTGTCTTTGGTCTAAAGTATCAGTCTTCTGCCTTTGGACTTGGACTTGTATTGGAACTATATTTTCTGCTCTCCTGGGTCTCCAGCCTGCTGACTACAGATCTTGGACTTCTCAGACCCATGATTATGTGAGCCAAATATATTTAGATATATGTGTATATAATTGTATATTTATATGTATATATAAATATTTACATAGATGTATTTATATATAATATATAGTATATTCATATTCCTCTCCATTGATTGTTTCTCTGTAGAACACAGATTAATACATTAAATTATGTAAAATGATTCAAGTAGAACCCTTAGCACACAGCTAAGTGTCGCAGAGTAAGCATTGATATACTTCTATGATTCTCCAGATGTTTATTAAGCTCAACCTTTGTGCTGAACAGTGTTCCAGCTGCTGGAGATACAGTGGTGGACAAGACTGCTCTCAAGGAGCTTGTGTTCTAGTGAACATAGAAATAAGTATATTTTAGAGGCAGTTTCAGAGAGTGATAGGTTCTGCAAAGGAAGTAAAACAGGTTAATATCATAAACAGTTTGAATGAACTTTAGATAGGGTGGTCAGGGAATGTCTTTTAAAAGTATTGGGTTGGCCAAAAAGTCCATTTAGGTTTTTTTTTCTGTAAAATAAAAGACACATTTTTCATTTTCACTCAAAACATTATTGATTTGGATATTTTGAATACGTTGGTTATCTCCCTCATGATATAACATTGATCATTCTCAATTAAGGTCTCGATCTGATCGCTGTCAACTTCAATTGGTCTACCTAAACATGGAGCATCATCTGGAGAGAAACCTCCAGTACAAAACTTCGCAAACCACTTTTGACATGTTCAATCAGTCATAGCACTTTTTCCATACTCTGTACAAATATTTTTTTGCATTTCAGTTGCATTTTACTTTTCTGGAAATAATAAGGCATAATATGCAAAAAATGTGTATTTTCTTTCATCTTCAGTATTAAAATTCACCAGTTTTGATAAGTATTTTTTAAAATGCACTCTGATATGACAGCTATCACAATACAGTCTAACAAAATTGTTTCAAATGAAATTAAGGACAGCTAAGTACTACTAGAACCATCTTACAGAAAAACCTAATGAACTTTTTGGCCAGCCCAATAGGTGACATTTTATTTTGAAGTGTAAAACAGAGAATTGTAAGGAGCCAGACATCAAAAGAGTGATGGAGTATGTGAGTGTTGGGGGGGGGGTCAGCATCATAAAAGGGCAAGATTGACAGATAAGAAAGACACTTCTAGGCAGATAAATCAGCTAGTGAGAAAGTTCTGGGAATGGAAAAAGTCTTGTGTTAGTTCTCAGACTTTTCAAAAGGCCAATCTGAGTATATGGATGAGAGGAGACTGGCATTAGAGGGTATTGGAGAGATAGAAGCTAGACTGTGTCTGTCTTAAAATCGTAAATACTTTTATACTAGAGAGTTGTAAGAAGAAGAGTGACTAATATAATCTATGCCTTTAAAATGTCACTCTGAGAGTTGTATGGTTTCGGGATTACGGAGGCAACAGTCAACCCCCTGAGACTACGGGTGTTAGACTATTGGAATTGTGCCAGTAAGAGATGATGGGGACTTGAACCCAGGGTCTCTAGCTGCTATGATCTAAATATTTGTATCCCCCCCAAATTTATATGTTGAAATCCTAATACCCAGTGTGATGATGTTAGAAGATGGGCCTGTGGGAGGTGACAAGGTCATGAGGACAGAGTCTTCCTGAATGAGATTAACACCATGGAAAAGAGACCTTGGAGATCTATCTGCCTTTCCTCCTTCTGCTGTGTGAGGATATAATGAGAAGACTGAAGCCCAGAAGAGGGCCCTCCCCAGACCATGCTGGCACCTTGATCTCAAGCTTCCAGCCTCCAGAACTGTGAGAAATAATTTCTATTGTTTATACACTACCTAGTGCGTGATATTTTCTCATAGCAGCTTGGATGGACTAAGGCACTAGTGAAGATGGAAATGGATGGATTGGGATTTGTTTGGGGTTGGGAGGAGTAGGTTAATAGGATTTACTGATGGATAGGATATAGATGAAGGAAAATGAGGAATTAAAGATGACACCTACATTTTGAGGTATTGAGGTGCATTGAGTTATTTTCACTGCCATTTGTTATGAAGGGTAAAGGTGGGGGAGGAAGACATTTGGACATGGAGTTAGAGAGGATTATTAGACATTCAAGTGAAGCTTTATGTGATTTATTAAATACCCATCCAAATCCCCTCTTGCAAACTTTCCTTGGGAAGTCAGAAAATTAAAAACATATCTTCTCAGGTCCTCTTGCTATAATTCTACACAAAATCTAGGTTTTGACGATTGGAGCCATTCATGAACACTCAGCAAGCAAAAGTGAGCATTTTAAGATGTTGGCTGTGTGAAAGGAGACTGGATATTCTGGGGCACCCATGGTGTTGTCACCTGGAGTCAAAACTGCTACAGGTGAGCAGCAATGGACTTTCTATTAGAACATCTCCATGGTTTAGTTGGTTTCTCCTGGCTCTGTTATTCCTGGCTTTGTGTCATCCAGACCTGATTCCCTTTCACAACATATTACAGGTGGGAAACTATTGCTTCCTCTTCCTAGGGAGGGTCATTAAGCAGTGGCAGACTCTTTCTCATAATAATATGGGCTACAGCAGACTGCCTTAGTGCCCCACCAATGTTTACCATTCCCATTTGCACCTAGAGCTTTCTACAGCAAGCACCTGTGACTCTTCCTGGGAGTTTTCTCTGGTCACAGAAGCTTGGCCATGCAGGACTGGCTAAATGTGCTGAGGAGTTAGCACCCCTGGGAGCATCCCCTCAATTGGTGATGGACTAAAGTTGGTGGATGAAGGACTTATTCATTAGGTGAAACAATTCTGAGGCTTTCTCTCTTCAGTGTCCCAGAGGGTCTCCAACAGGATAAGACCCCAGCTGCCTGCAGCAGTAACCTGCTTATTATCACACTATGTAACGGTTACCTTCCCTCCCCTGTCTGACCCCCTGTTCCCTTATTGGTGCAACTCATAAATAAATGGTTTGTATCCAAATTCTTGTCTTAGGTTCTGCTTGTGGAGAAACCCCTTGTAAGACAATGATTAGCATTTATGTACTACTTACTAGTTGCCACACACTGTTCCAAGCACTTCATATTTAACCCTTACAGCATCCCTATGAAAGAAGTAATCATTTCTTATTGATTCCCTATTTTATAAAGGAGGATACTGACTCTCAGGGAGTTCAAGTGATTAGTCTATGGTAATACATTATTAATAAGTGTGAGAGCCAAAATTTGAACAGCAGACAGTCTGGCTCCAGAATATATGAATTTCACTTCTACTCTATAACATAAACTGACTGTGATATCCAATACAGTAGGCACTAGCTAAATGTGGCTATTTACATTTAAATTAATTAAAGCTAAATTAAATTAAAATTCAGCTCTTTGGTCACACTAATTATGTTTGACATACTCAAGAGCCACATGTAGTTAGTGTAGTGCCTATTATATTAGACAGCACCGATATGGAACAATTTCATTATTGTAGATAGTTCTATTGGACAGTTACACAAGATCCTCTTTTAAACCTATTGTCTATCTCAAACTTCCTTAATTTCATAGGAACATTCACTTAGTCAGAAACATCTATGTAAGACACAGTTGAGTTCCAGACAAGATAGGAAAATGTGCTCCAGCCGGTTCTATTAATCATGTTTCTATTGTTTTCCTGATGACATTGAACTGGCAGGGGAAAATTCAGGTAGACTGGGCCTCAGGCTACAGGTGGATATACTAACAGTGACCAAAAGAAACCATCTAAAATAAAAAAAACATGACCTTGAGATCCTGACTACGGGGATCTTATAGTCAACTGAATATGAATAACTAATATGCTGATATGAATATAGAATAACTGAAATTGCTGGACCAAGAGCTCAGAGCACAGCAGTTGGGGGTCAGCAGGTATGGAGGTAAATGGCTCAGCGAACTTATGCCTTTACTCAGGGCGCAGCTATGTGACTGATGTTCTTTAGGTGATGGCTGTGAGTCATCCAGAAAAGGTTAAGAGGAGAAGGTCATGCACTTTAAAAGGGTTTCCATCCAAAATGGCTTTTAAAAAGGTGTGTTTTCCATTTAAAGTATGTTTCAGTTACCTGAGAATTTACCTTAGCAAAAACTCATTTTTTTCCTGAGAGTGTTGAATGCAGGAGATTTTACTCTAATTAGCCTTACAAGAAATTTTAATTCCTTTGCGGCGCGCAACAATGCTCTCAGACAGGGAGGAGAGTCAATCTGGGTCCTGGGAGTCTGAGCCAAGAGAGAATTTTAATCATCTCAGAGGAACCCAACCTGAGTAATTCCTTGACGTCATTCACTAAGTCTGTCCGTCTCTCAGAGTGACCAGCCTGGGTCTGGGCCACCACGCTTTGCTCATTCTCTGGCAGGCACAGACAACTCTAAAAATATTCTCTAGAAGGGACTTCTGAGGGTTAGGTGTTGGCATCTCTCTTTCTCTGGGTTTGGGAAGGAAGCCTTCAGAAAGGCAGCCTGGGAAGACAAGTGGGACTTAGAATCAGCTCAGGCCAAGGACCCAGTAGCCTGAGTCTAATTTGAGGGCTCTTCAAAGAAAGTCTGTATTTCCTACCCTTCAGCCAGTCTCCTTAATTGGGTTAGCAGAAGAGTAAGCAGTGTAAAGGCATACGTGTCTAGTACAAACTCTAGAAGGGCAGGGAAAGCCCTCAAGAGGCAAGGACCCTAGAGAAGCCCAGGGCTTTGAGCAATTGTTGCCTCTGTTGGTGGAGTTTAGGATGGCCTGAGAGTTGGAATGAAATGATGGTAAGCCTTTAAAAAGAGTAGTTGAACTCAAGATTTTCTTCTAAGTCCTCTATTGTTAGATGTCTATCCCTCCTGGGTCTCAGAAATGACTGGAGGATTACCATAGTGCACGGTAAAACTGTCAGCCTCCGTCCTTACTCCTCCCCAACCCCCACGCTGCTGACCTTCACTGGAGACTGGAAGACTCCTCTTAGGGTGCATGAGAAACCATAAGAAAAGACTTACAGTTACTCATAATTTAGGGATCCCAAAGAAAATGGTGAGGTTGTTTCTCATCTAATCACTCTATATTCAGGCTCATTGATGGACAGCTCTGCCATCCCCATCTTCCACTTAGTATTTTATTACCTTCCTAAACCTAAACCAGTAACAAAAGAACACTAGAAATGTGAGGATAATCTCTATTATGAGAACAAAACAAACAACCTATGTTTAACAGCTTCAGAGAACTAGCAGAAGATGTTGCACTCATTAAATAAAAACAGGAGTCCATAAAAGGTAACACACAGAATTTTTTAAAAGCCTCTTAGAAATAAAAAATATGAAAAAATTAAAAAAGAACGTAAAATAAAAAAAATAGCTCCCAGAAAGTTGCAGGGGGATTATCAAAGAAATAAAGCAAGAGCCATGACTGGTGTGGCTCAGTGGACTGGGTGCCAGCCTGTGAACCAAAGGGTTGCTGGTTCAATCCCCAGTCAGGGCACATGCCTGGGTTGTGGCCCAGGTCCTTGGTTGGGGACATGCAAGGGGCACTGGATCTATGTATCTCTTGCATGTTGATGTTTCTCACACTCTGTTCCTGCCTCCCTTCCACCTCTTTCTCAAAATAAGTAAATAAAATCTTTTAAAAAAGAGAGATAAAGCAAGAAATTTCCCTGAAGTGAAGGACATGAATTTTCAGATTGTGTGTTCTGTCAGTACTCAGAACAACAAATAGTCCACAGCAAGACACCTCATTATGTTATTTTAGAGCACTGGTGAGATTCTGAGAGAGAGGGAGAGACAGACAGATGAAGATCCTATACCAAATACAGAATAAAGGGAAATGGATTTCTCAAGTCACACTGGGTATAGAAGACAATGGAGAATACTTTCAAAATCTGAGTGAAAATAATTTGCAACCCAGAATTCTATTTTCAGAAATCTATCAACATGAAATGGTGAGTGCACTCCACCAAAGTGAGAGGAAACCCAGAATGAGGAACACATTGAGAGGATATGAACAGGATGGGGGCGTGCTCTATTTTGGTAAAGGGTGATATGAAAGGACTCTTATTAAAGACATTATTGTAATAGAAGCATTAGGAAGGCAAGGGAACTTTGTTTTGTCTACTGTGAGCTGCTAATGCCTAGAACAATGGCTGGCACACAGTAGGTCCTCAATGAATATTTGAATGAATGAAAGTGTCCCCTAAGGAATATTTCTCTTAGGAAATTTGTGCAGAAAATACAGAAAGATAAAGTAAGTAAAAATAAACTTCAAAAGCTGCACTACCTGGAATCTGTTTTTCTTTAAAAATTTATCATTTTCAAAATTTAAAAGTTATTACATAAAATAGTTTAACTGAGGATCAAAATATTTGAGATTATTCAAAAGTGAAAGACATTCCTGGGAAACTATTCTCTGCAAATTCTTATGCTAGTTTGATTGGGGATGCCTCGAAGCTCAGAACAGTTCCAGGGAAATCAAAATGTAATTTTCTCAGGTTAGAAAACAAGTTATTTTATTGACTTTGTCTTCCCTCACCCACTAATATAATACAAGGATGGGCTGAGGAAAACTGCCTTGTTTTGCTTTTCAAGTTGCTAGAGAAGAGAAAAGAAGCCCTCAGTACTTTTTCTCATATTAAATTCCAGAAAGTTTTCACCAGGACACGGTTGCCTTTTAATAAATGCAAAAGAAAAGAACAGGTGCACGTTTGGATAAGCGATTTGCTTTTCCATCTAATGGATCTAAACTGGGTCTGCAGCCCCACTCAGCCTGGTTGCAAATTTACTGCTGACTCCTACTGCAATGAGGCCATGGGACTGCTCCTTCACCCATCCCCTCTCTCCAAACGCTTGCTGTGCACCTGCTATGCACCAGACACTGCAGAATCAGCAGTGGAAGAAGAAATGTTTTGGGGTGCATCTGAGCACCCACGAAGATATTCAGAGCGCAGAGCCAGGTACATTTGTGTTCGGATGGGTCTCTGGATTGGGGGTGCACTCTTTCTTTCCAGAGGGCGGGATTTCTCGTCTCTGCGGCCTTTATAGAAGCTTCAGCCTACGTTTCCCCAAACAGGAGTTCTTCCTGGGGTTATGGGTCACTCCCCTGGCGTCTTTGGAGCGCAGGGCACAGCCAGGGAGTGTGCCCCCACTTGGTGGCAGCCCGGCTGCCGACCGCAACATTTCAGAAAAGTCCTGCTGACAAAGAAAATCTCTGGAGAGGCTGCCAGCTCTCCACCGCTGAGCCCCAAATGTTCAGAGTTTTTTTTTTTTCTTTTTCAAATTCATATTTGTGGGGCTCTGGGGAGGCCAAACCCCAGCCCAACTCCTCCGGCACTCACTGCCGGCTTCTTCTGCACTCGTAGAGCCCCTGGTTACTTCGTGGGGGCTAGAAAGCCTGTGGCTCTGGGGTCTGGACCTTTTCCACACTCTGCCCTTCTCCCACCCTCCAAGCTGCCCAGCTATTTCTCGGTGTCCCCAGAACTCCGTGGAGAGTGGTGAGGCCAGGAGCCGCTGGGGCGGCCTGCACGCTCTGCCAGACCTAGGGATGGTGGCAGAGATCCTGGAAGAGGCGGTGTAGAGGGCAGAGGCGTTAGTTAGGTAGTGCCTCCCAGCTTCGCCTTGTCATTCAACAGCCCCCTTCCCGGCTCGGAAATGGGGAAAGCGATACAGAAGCCCCCCTTCTATTTACAGGGATTTAGGAGGAAGGGCCTCCTAGTAAAAGTTGCTTCGTTGTCCCTGGTTGCATCCCAAAGCGAGTTCAACACTTTGGGCACAGAGAGGCCTTACCACTATTAAAGAGGAACCCCTCAGGGAGCAAAGCTTGCTGTTATGCAGTTACACAGGTCCTGGGAGTCCTCCTGCTCTGTTTCCGGTCCGCTACAGCCCCCAGACACGCTCTAGGTGTCTAACAGCGACCCAGTGGGGCGGGGCGACTTCGGCCTTTGCAGCCTCTGAGCACTCTGCTGGCCGCAGAAAATGAGGCCCGGAGGCCTAGACAGACATCCCCCTGGGCCCCTTTCTGAGACGCACAAGCGAGTAGAACAGGCCGTGGGGATCCCTTGAGTTTCTGGCTACGCCCTCCCTGCCTCGCACTCTTGGGCAAGGCCTCGAGAGCTAAGCAGGGACAGGCGGGAGCATTTGGGTCCGCAGCCCAGAGCCGTGCAGGGCTAGCCTGAGGCCCTGTTGGTGGGTGGCGCTCCCTCACTTACTCCGCATTGCCTCGACCTCCCAGCCCAATCTTGTGGCCTGAGCTGGGATCTTCTCTCGGTGCCAGGGTGCCTCGAGCGCCGACGGTGTGGACCTGAGACCCAGGCTTTCCTTAAGAAAAAGGGAGAGGCAGGCTCCATGCGCGTGGATGTGCGTGTGTCTATGGGTGTGCTGGGGGAGGGGACAAGGTGTACCCCTGTGCATGTAAAACATGCCTGTTTCCCAAAGCAGAAACTCTCGGGGCTGCTTTCTGGTCCCGGCGAAGTTGGTTTGGGTGGGTGCGAACGCTCATTTGCAAACAGCTGGTGCGGGCGCTTAGGTTTCGGCGAAGGCTGGCTTATCTGCAGACACTGGTGTGTGAATGCGACAGGCAGGGCGTGTGGCCGGGGTCCAGGTATGTAAATATGGGACTTGAGCCCTGCGGGAAGCGTGAGGGCGCGCCCCTGCCCCCTGCCGGTCTGTAACTGGGCGTGAAAGGCCGAAGGGCACCTTTCCGGCTTGTTGCAGTGCTCACTCTCCTGGGTGGGTCGGCGCTCCGCCGGCCTCCTTAATAGTCAAGCGCTTCAGGAAAAGTGAGTGTGGGGCAAGACGAGTAGAGACCCGGGCACAAGCTATCCCGCCCAGCAGCTTGGCAAAAATTCCAGAGGCCCAGGGCGGCTGCGTAAATCAACACCCGCGCTGTCGCGGAGGGTCCCGGATGCTCAACTCCAGGTCGAGGATCAGGCAGCTAGAAAGGGATGCGTACACAGCGCCAGTTTAGCCCCTTCCCCAGTTGTCTCATTCACTTCTACCCGTCCCAGAGGAGTGAGGCTACAGAGGCTTGGCTGCCAGACTGGAAATACAACTACTTTGCGGGAGTGGCAGGGAGCCAGGGCGAGAGGGGTGGGGCGCCCTAGGCGGGTGGGGAGAGGGAGGGAATGAAACCGAGGCTGTCAGAGGAGCACCCCAGGTGGTCCAAAGACAGCAGTCTGTCAAGGCCCTTCTATCTCACCATCCCCCTCCTTCAGCTTGGGCTGTTTCTGCTGAGGTACCTTTAGACCCCAGGACTACTGTTCACCCCCTGGGGGTCCAGCTGGGGGCTGCACTGGTGTGGAAGGAGGGGTGTGCGAGGCCGGGTTCAGGCTCCAAGAAAAGTGAGAGTAGTCACTTTTCGTGGCTCCAAATTCCCCGATTTGTCCCCACTTTCTGGACGTCGAAGGCTCTGCACCCTCACCCAGCCCTCAAGCTCTCCAAGCAATGACCTCATTGCAAGACAGTCTGAGCGGATGGCTCGCCTCCCTAGTGGACCGGTGCCGGGAGCGGGAGCAATGACGCAATCGGAGCTGGTCGGTCCTGGCCACTTTGGATTGGCCGCGCGGGCTCGTGGGGACCCCCCTCCCACTATCACTGGAATAAGAGCCAAGAGCTCCGCGGGGAAGACGCCCACAGCAGGCGTTGTGTCCATCCGGGTGGACCGGCCGCTTGCACTCTCCCGCAACTCAAGCCTCCAGGTGAGGAACTTCTTCCTACTCCACTTTAATAACCTGCTTCAGGATTCGTGCATCCAATTTGCTCCACTTGCCTGCCTGCTTGCCTTTCCTTTGCCTCGCACGACCATCTCGGCCCAGCTGCAGACAGGTGCTTCTAGCTCTTTGTCCCTCTTGGGAGAAGGCGGGTGGTTGGGGCCATCGGTGCATTTTCTTCTAAGTAACATCGGTGGAACCCCAAGCACCCCCAGGGTTTCGCCTGGGTGCTGGAAGCTCCGCGAGTCCAGATAGGAGAGTCTGCGGCCCTCGTGTCGGTGCCGTCGGTGTGCAGCATCCTGCCGAAGTCTGGTCGGCCTGGCAGTGCCCTGTGCGGTCTGTGTCCGCAGGGACCCCACTTCGGTCCTGGGTCTGTGGAGCCCTGAGTCTTCCTCTGAGGCGCCTCCAGCCCGCGAGTGTCCCTGGGGCAGTCAGTGGCATGGACCCGAGGCAGTGCAGTTAGCGAACCACAACAGTGGGCTCAACTCGGGGCGCTGGCGCCTAAGATCTGCAGCCGAACTGCGCCCCAGTGCAGCCTGGAGACACTAGTAACCCGCATGTTAAATTTCCCCCAAATTCAAACCCACAGCACTCTTCCAATTTATGCTTCCCGCTTTCCTCTCTCCCGACTTAGCAGGAAGTTCAGCCTAGGGGAAGGTGCTCCCAGATTTCTCGGTCCCTGAGAAGACAGGAGATGCAGGGTGGGTCCGCGCCTGGTTTCTGTATAGGGCAAAAGGTTTGGGTGTGTGTGCACGTGGTCGTTTGTGGCTTCTGTCTGGCTTCTCTTTGTTCTGGGAGCAGAATAAAGTCAGAACTCTCCCATTCTCACCCCAGGACACTTGTTTCTGCTCTGCCAAGACGTTTACTAAAATGTATCTTTCGAGATTCACAACAGCCCTTCTGGCAAACGAACAGAACCAAGGTGTGAAGAGGTGGGATAACCTGCCTGAGGACACAAGGCAGGTGTGGCAGAGGCAGGACGGGAGCCCAGGTCTGCAGGCTACTGGCCATGCTTGCTCTTGGCGCCACAGTAACGTTATTCTCCTTTTACAGAGAGGCATCATGGGCTTCGGGAAGTCCTCCCCCTTCTTGGCTTTCAGCCTCTTGGTCCTGTGCCAGGCAGGCGGCCTCCAGGCAGCACCACTCAGGTGAGACAGCTTGAAGGTACTAACTGTTGCCCCTGGGACCCGGCAGTTCGGTACCTCTGAAGTCACAACAGAGGCTCCTAGTGAATCAACGCCCTCAGGTGGACAGTGGCCCCAAACCCTGCGGGCTGGGAGTGGGGAGAGAAGGGCACATTTTCAGGGCAAGTCACACTGAGCAGGAGAACTGGCAGTTTATCTTGGGGAGGAGCCAGACTGGGACTTAGAGCCTGTATTGGGATTGCCCGTCCCTAGGTCGGCCTTGGAGAGCCTCCCGGACTTCGACCCTGCTGCACTCAGTGAGAAGGAAGGGCGCCTCCTACTGGCTGCACTGCTGCAGGCTTATGTAGAGAGGAAGACGAATGAGCTGGAGCAGGAGGAGCAGGAGACAGAGGACTCCAGGTAAGGCTCCCCACCCACCTTGGCATATCCAGGAGGACAAATCCTAGGCAGGTAGGGAAAACAACATCTGGCCAGGAGTCCAGCAGGCTGTCATTCACCAGGCCCTGGAGCCCAGCCATTCTCATGCTCCATGGGAGACAGAGGTTCAGGGACAACTGGAGGGATTGTGGTTAGACATATTTAAAAGATCCATTTCTGAAAGCTGTTAGGAAACGAAATGAGGAAGTGTGGCATCACTTTCTCTGGGAATTGGTCTTGCCCCACTGAGGAGATGACCCAGCATCAGATGAATTAAGACTGGTAAGTTTGAAGCCAGTAGGTATACCTCAGGATGTGTTTGAAATTTAACCTGTGTGTGCTGGTCTCTCATACCTGCAAGGAGGCTTTGTTGCACATGTGCAAGGTGCCGCCAAAGGCCTTGCAGAGGGTGGGGTCAGGTAGAGCAGTGTCTGAGGTAGGATCTGTGCAGATGTGCATGCTGTCGCTGGGCTGGGGTGAGCACCCTTCTCCAGGCCCACCTCCCTGTGCATCCCGAGCTTGGAGCACACACCAGCCCCTGCTCTGGCCCCAGCACTGCCCAGGAAGAGGCACAGCTGCATCTGCATCTGCCTTGACAACCTCTCTGCAGAGCATGAAGGCCTGAGCAGCATGAGGAACGCCAGGAAACGTCACCCCTTCCCCACGGCAGCCCTTCCCCTCACAGCCCTGGCTCAGCAACCATCTGAGTTCTAATGGAGAATGTGTGAGCTGTCTTCCTGCCTACCCCTCCTGCCGCTGCTCTAAGTGAATCTAAGTAACTCTTTCCTGGTCTAACCTGCATGACTGTGCCCAGGGGCCAACCCAGTGCATGGCGTTGTTTAGCATGTGTTTTCTCGGCAGCCTGGACAGCTCCAGAGCTAAGCGGTGCAGTAATCTGAGTACCTGTGTGCTGGGCATATACTTGAAGTACCTGAACAACTTTCACATGTTCTCTGGCGTCAGCTTTGGGCTGAAACACCCGGCAAGAAAAGGGATAGAGCCAGCGGCTTGAAATGGGTAGCTACCCCAACTCTGAGTTGCCCCAGGATTCCAAGTGAAATCCTTACACTCCCTCCTGATTTCCTTTCTTGCTGTCATTGAACTTCATGCATGCAGATTTCAATCTGGTTGCTCTCCAAGCTGGTACTGGTAGCTTTGCTTATGGCAGAGAATGTTGGGGACCTCAGGATGGAAGGCAAGAGAGCAGGACCTATAGACCAGGTTAGAGGCAAGAAAGAATGAGGGAAGCCTAGAGAAGATCACGGCAGAGCCCTGCAATTTCTGCCTTATCCCTCATGCATCATCCTTGATGAATAAACCTTTGTTCTAAAAGGGTTTACACTTGGTGGTCTTTACTCTGGTCCCTCTTCAAGGCTTGAGGCCTAGGGTCTATGTTTGAGGCATAGTGCCCAGGGCCTATGTTTAAGAGTAACATCAGCCTCAGGGTAGCTGGACACAGGGCCTGGTGAGTGGTCCCTGGGAACCAGCTCCAGCATCAAGAGCGGGTGTGCTGAGGAGTAGGTAATCACTTCTGGGAAAGGATCCTGCAAGCCCTGTTCTCTGAGCCTCTTCCAGGTGAGACTTCAGGGAATTTTTATTTTCCCATGGGAAGTGGTTTTGTTGGTGCCCATGGCTGGCGTATGGCTTCTATGTGCTTCTTGTGTTCCTGGGATGGGCCTGGGTCTCTGCTGAGTACTCTTCCTGATCCCAACATCCTGATCCCATTATATGTACATGATGACAAGGACAATGTTTCAGCATATGTCACATGGTTAGGCACTGGGTTTCTTTTTCTTTTTCTTTTCCTATTCCTTTTTCTTTTTCATGAAGGGCTGCTAGCAAAGGCTGTCAGGCCATTTCCTCTAACAGCTTTGATAATTGCATTTGGGAGAAACACTTATTCTTAAGTGGTATGTGGAAGAGCTACAATTCTTTTAGAGGAGATCCCATGGGGTAGGCTCCTGATTCCAGCCTCTCACTAACAGGCTTCCTCTTCTTTTTCAACCCTGCCAATCAGTGTCACTGCCCAGAAGAGAGCCTGCAACACTTCCACCTGTGTAACCCACCGGCTGGCAGACTTGCTGAGCAGATCTGGGGGCATGGTGAAGAGCGACTTTGTGCCCACCAATGTGGGCTCTGATGCCTTTGGTCGTCGCCGTAGAGACCTTCAGGCCTGAGCGGCTAACCGACTGCAGGAAGGTGACTGCCTTTGTACCGTTGGATGGGAGGGGAAGGGATTTGGAGGTTAACATCCACATTGTGAAATCCACTGAACCTGGTAGGCCCTTCAGATCCTCCTCTCCAATTGTATTCCTCCTCCTGACGTAGTGAGTCCCTTCTACAACTCAGCTCGAAGTCAGAGCACAAGGTCAGGCTGCAGAGATGCAATTTCATCTTTCAGAGAAGAGAAATAAACAAACAAAAAAAGCTTGCTGAATTCAGAAAAAGAGGGCCCTGCAAACCTTAGCCAGGTAGCCTCATTAATGAACTCAGGTTCAGAAAGCCCTCAACTCTTGATCCATGCTCAGGGATTCAGTCCAGAGGGCTGTAATCATAATACTACTGCTAATGTTCATTGTGACTATTGGATTGTTTTTATTTTCATTTGTTTTAAAAGCCTGCTTACATATCATACCCATAATTGGTAAATACTGTTTAGTTAAGGAAGCGCTTCTGTACGTTCATATTCTTTTCAGTAATAATTCTGTTTATTCCCTTCTTATTCTACTAGTTCTCATTCTTCTCCTTTTTCTTCTTCTTCTTTTTTCAATTTTTCTTCATCTCAGGTTACCATGAAGCTGAACTCACCACTTCTATTAATTTCTGTTGACAACAACTTGGTGAGAAGGCCCCATGGAAGATATATATGTTTGCATCCTAATAGATAACAAAAAACAAACAAAAAACAACAAAACCCCCTCACCCTTGTCAATCAAAAGGAATGAAATTGAATGCAAAACAAGCTAATTCCATATTTGTTGTGCATCCTTTTTATATTTGATTCTCTGTGCAAAAACGTGGTGGCATCTCTCATCAGCTCATCTGGTAGCAAACTGGTCCTTTGAGAGAGCTATCCTGTTGACCATGGCAGCTTTGCCAAATCGCAGGGGGACGTGACATCACTGCCTCTTGTGGCCTCTGTGGTGATGCTATGCTCTGTTGTGACGGCGATGCTATGCCTTGTTGTCTAAGAACCTGATTCTATAATTTGTTTAAGGAAATGTCAATATTGTGCCATTTGTGAACCTCATCAAGATTAAAAACATATTTTGGATACATGCGTTTCAAGACCCTGGTGATTTATTTCAACTTCTTTTCCTATGTAATAATAATAACAGTTGACATTTTTTGAGTGCTTACTATAGACAAGACAATGTTCTAAGGTAGCACATTATACCTATGAATTCATTTAATCTTCATGACAACTTTATGGAGTAGACGTCATTATTATTTCCACTTCACATCTGAGGGAACAGAGGCACAGAAAAGTGAAGTCCAAGGACACACAGACTCAGGTACTGGTTTCCAGGGCTTATTGTTGAAACTGCTGTACCGCAGGCCTCTCGGCGATGGCTCCTGATGTTTTCCAGGGAACTGTGAGCTGTTCTTTGACATGGCTTCCTCACGTGGTAGACCATCAGATTTTGAAGACAGATGGAAAATTTACACATATAAACAACCTAATCTTTATCTACTAAAATGGTTCCCTTCCACCCATTACTTTGTGCAATGGGATGAGTGTTTGTGTCCCCCCATCCCTCACCAAAATTTAGATGTTGAAACCTAATACCAGAGTGATGGTATGAGGATGGGGGGTGCTTTGGGAGGCGGGGAGGTTGTAAGGGCAGTCCTCTCACCTATGGGATTAGTGCCCTTAAAAATGAGGCTAGAGAGAATTCCTTTGTTCCTTCCACTGCTGTGCGAGGCTGCAGGGGGAAGACTGCTATGACTGAGGAAATGGGTCCCCACCAGACACTGAATCTACTGGTGTCTTGATCTTGGATTTCCCAGCCTCCAGAACTGTGAGAAATAAATATTTGTTGGTTACAGGCTCTCCAGCTTGTGGTATTTTTTAATAGCAGCTCAAATGGACTAAGACACTGACTTGGCTTCAGTGATCACTTTATGGTCAATGATATTACCTCTATGCACCATCTATTGCCCTCGACCCATGTATTATTACATCAATATATCCATACCTATTTCCCCATGTATCCTAAATGGAAAATATTCTTTAAACATAACCATGATCTGCCCTGGCTAGTGTGGCTCAGTGGATTGAACTCCAGCTTGTGAACCGCAGGCTCACTGGTTCGATTCCTAGTCAGGGCACATGTCTGGATTGTGGGCCATGACCCCAGTAGAGGGCATGCAAGATGCAACCACACACTGATATTTCTATCCCTCTCTTTCTCCTTTCCCCTCTGTCAAAAAAGAAAATAAATAAAAATCTTAAAAAAATAAACATAATTCCATTTAACAACTAAAATAAATTAATAGTAATTTCTTAGTTATTTAATATCTCACATCTATTTATGGTTCCAGTTCCTCAATTATATGTGCATGTGTATTATACATATGTTATATAAAATATACTTATATATACATATGTGTATAAAATCAGAGCTCAAATTAGGTCTTCACCTTGCTGTTGATTGATGTTTTAAGCCTCCTATAATCTAGAGGCTCCCCCTCCATCCTTTTTGCCCCCTTCTGCAATGTATTTGTTGGAGAAACTAGGTTATTTGTCCAATAGATTTTTCCACATTCTGAATTTTGATGGCTACATCCCTGTAGTGAATTGTATAACATGTTCCCTGATCTTCTGTTTTTCTTGTGAGTCAGATCTCTGGTGAGAGGGGGAAGAAAAGTGGGAGAGGAGCTCAGACAGGTGGTAACAGAGGACTGGCCACGGAGGACGGTGTAGGGTGTAGGGAAGACTAGCTTTCTATGTTACTGATGCTCTGCATTCGGTGCGACAGCATCCTCATGCTTTGGTTCTTTAGATATTGTTTCCTTGGGTTATTTGAATATATATAAAATAGCTGATTTGTCTAGTAAATTCAATGTCTGTGCTTCCTGAAGAACAATTTCTATTAACTGCCTTTCTTGTGCATATAGACTATTCTTTCTTGTTTCTTTGCATGTTTCAATTTTTTTTGAAAACTGGACATTTTTAAATATAATATAATGTGGAAACTTTGGAAATTGTATTTGCTTCCTACCACCAACTCCAGAATTTGTAATTGTTGTTTTTTGTTGTAGTTGTTGCTGCTTGTTTGCTTAGTGACTTGTCTGAACTAAATTTTTAAGGTCTTTATTCTTTGCCGTGTAGCCACTGAAGTCTCTGCTTGGTTAACTTAGTGGTCAGTTAATGACTGAACAAACATTTCCTTACTATGTAGAATCAGTAAGTCTCTCAGTCTTTACCAAGGGGTTCTGCATGCACGTTGGGACACACCTTCGACACTCAAGCAAGTAGTTGATAACTCTGCCATAGTTTCGACTTCCTGCTTGCAGACAGCCTCAAGGTCAGATTTCTCCTGGGCATGCATGCAGCTCTGTGCATGTACATGTTCTTCTATGTACATTCCTAGGAACGTGTTAGAGCTTTTCAAAGTGCGTATAGCCATCGCATTCCCCAGATTGTCCTTTAAGTGTTTTTTGTTAGTCTATTATTTACTCCAAGTATTATCTGTTAGTTCAGGCATTTGTGAATTTATGTAAGTGCCTGATGCAGACACAGGCCTGCAGTGTCCGAGTCGTTATGAATGAAATGAGACATTTCAGACAAATGAGACTACTGAGTCCGGTGGAGGAAAAGGGACAGCATGACATTTCTCTCAAGGGCAGCAAAAACCTTGGCCCTTGCCATGACCAGCCTTTATTGGGTTTCTCAGCACATTACATGATGGTCCTCATTTACTATGCACAGGTTTGCTGTAGGTGGTTACCTATTACAGAAAACAAAGGAGCCAATGTTGCTAATCACATCACAAAAGAGGGATATTTGCAAATGAAAAGGCAAAAGTGGTTGAACCGGTTACACTCATCCTTGGAAGGTTTAGCATGGATTTTAGGAAGTTACTTTGCAGTAAATGTCCTCCATTCAGGGTGAGGGAATTTTTTAGCAAGAGCAAGACTCAAAGCGGCCTAGGCACATTACAGGCCTGATTCCCCATGGGAGAACCTATCTGTGGGCGTGGGTCCTGTGCAACTCCGAGTGGGAGCTGGGCCCACACCGTGCAGAACAGTCTCCTACAAGTACCTGTTGCTGTTTTCAACAAATGCTCCCAAACAAAAGGCTTTTTGCACTGGTCAAGCTCCATGTCACATCAAAGAAAGACAGCATTGCACATGGGATCTTCCAAAGGAATGAGCTTTGAAGGAGGGCCACCCTCATTTGCTAGATTGATGGGTTTTACCGTGAAGTGGGGCTGTTAGTGTTCAGAGCTACCACAGGGTTGGAGAGCAGGGCACGGGACTAAGACAAGTGAAAATACCACACAGCTGTCTGTTATTTCTGCAATTCAACCATCTGTTGAATGATTGTGTCCTGAAGTCTTTGGTTAGCTGCTAGAGTTTTGAAAAAGCAAATTTTGACAAATTTTGTTACTCCTTTCGTTGCTTTTATGAAGGAGAAAATTTCTGAAGACCCTTACTCCACTATTTTCACTGAAAAAACTCCTTTTACTTTCATTCATGAAGCATATTTTCACTGGATATAAAATTATAGGTTGACAGTTTATTCTTTTAGCATTTTTAAGATGCTGTTTAATTCTCTTCTGGTCTCCGTGGTTTCTTAGCAGAAATGTGCATTCATTTAAGCCTTTGTTCCTCCATATGTAACGCATTGTTTTTCTCTGGGCACAATTTTCTTGGAATTTTTTTTCTGATTTAGATTCTCTGAAATGGAATCTGTAATGTTTTCTGTTAACTCTGAGAAGTTTTTAATTTTTGTGTGCCAATCTTTTCCTTTCCTTTTGGGTCTCCAGTGACAAATGTTAGGCCTTTTAATATTGTCTGATAATTTTATTATGTTCAGTTTTAAAGTTTTGTTTCACTGTTCTTCAGGTTATATAATTTTAATTGATTTATCTTTAAATTCAGTGATTCTTTTCTGCCATTGACGTTCTTTCATTGATCCCACTCAGTGAATTTTTTTGTTTTGGATATTATAGTTTTCAAATTTTAAAGTTTCTGTTTTGTTATTTTTTATAGTTTTTACTTTTCTGTTATCAAACGCTCTCTCTATTGATTGAAAGACTGTTCACTGTTACTTCATAGAATATGCTGTTCACGGGTTTGGGTTTGAGAAATTTAAGTTACCCTTGGATGGAGCATCACAAGATGAGAGTGAGGAAAGTCATTCCTCACACTCTTTGGCACCCAAAGAGCCTCCTTAGACGGCACCTTCTGTCAGAGAGACGGGTCTCAGTTGCCCACACTGCTGCCCTCACCGTGACAGTGCCCCTGACCCTGGGCGGCACGGGAACAGAGCCAGGACAAAAAGAAGAAAAACAAACAATGGTGGCGCTGGCTTGAAGTGCCTTCTCTTTCTGTTCTTCTGGCCAGAGAGAGGGCGATTCTCTCAGGGTTTTTGTTATCTGTGACCACTGCACAGTTCCGTGACGGAGACCACCTTTGGGTTAGATGTAGAAGACGAAAAAAAATACCCAGGAAACTCACTGGCGTTTCTGTTGTTTCCTGCCTCTGCTGGTGCACTTTCTGTTGCTTACTTTTAAGACCCTTTTTGTATCTTGTCTGGAGGCTTTAGTTGAAATCAGTGTAAAAGACAAATTGTAGTGGGCTTTCTTCACCTTGCTCAGCATATTTATTGACCGTAATACAATTAAGATAGGAGATAATTATAATTTTTATACTTGAAATTATATAAGATTTTAAACTAGTTTGGATTCAGAGAGAAATCATAATAGAAAATTTAAAATATCTACAATTAAATGATAATGAAAATACCTCATGACAGAATTTGGAGGTGTGGTGAAAGTGATAATTTTAGGAAATTATATAGCCTGATATTAACATTATATAGAGAAATGATATAGCCCTATATTAACATTATATATAGAAAAAAGGAAAAATGGCTAAAGTTTAATGAGCTAAATTTTAAACTAAAAATTAAGGTGTTTAATTTGACAAATTAGAAAAGAAAAATGCAGAAAACCCACAGAATCTGAAATGAAATAATAAAGATTAAAAACAGAAATTAACTATAGGATGCAGCTATTGGGTTGGCCAAAATGTTGGTATGGTTTCTTTTGCCATAAAATAAAAGACACACTTTTCATTTTCACCAATAACTTTATTGATTTGGGTACTTTGAGTATGTCGGCTCTCTCCCACGTGGTATGATGTTGATTGTTCCCAATTAATGCCTCCGTTTGATCGCCAGCTACTACAACTGGTCTACCTGAACCTGCAGCATCGTCCAGCAGGAAATCTCCAGCACGACACTTCACAGCTTTAGACACGTTTGATCAGTTACAGCACCTTCTCCACTCTGTGCAAATCTTTTGTGTGTGTTTCAGTTGCATTTTTACCTTGCTTGGAATAATAGAGGATAATGTGCTGACAACGTCACGTATTTTCTTCCCTCTTCAATATTAAAACGGCTGCACAAAAATTCACCAACTTTAATACGTTTTTAAAAATGCACACCTGGCAGCTGTCACCCTACAACTTAATACGACCATTTTGAATGAAGTGAGAGACAACTAAGTGCTACTAGAGCCATCGTACAGAAAAAATGACGTGGAATTTTTGGTCAACTCACTATATCAAGGAGGATCAACAAAGCCAAAATTTTGTTTTTTGAAAAGACTAATGAAATTGCAAATCCTTGGTGAGGTTTATCAGGAAAAAAAAGAAGAGCAGATGCAAATAATATAAAGGAAAAAAGAGAATATATCCATATGTAAAGCAGAGATGAAATAATAGTACAGAACATTACAGCTACCCTTATGCCAATAGTTCTTATGATTTAGATAAAATGGAGAACTTCCTAGCAAATATAGATCTATTAAAACTCACTTGAGTAGGAAGGGGAATCCTGAGTAATTATATAACTATAATATATTGAATCAGATTTTGTAAAATCTGATCACAGTGACAACATAGACCTGTTGGACTTACAGATGAATTTTCATTCTCATTTGTTAGCTCCCAGAACGATGATCTAAGGACCTAAAAACTTTTCAAAGGCCCATGAAGATATTTGAGTTTCCGAAGTATGATATTGACTTCAAAATACAAAAATGGTAAAACAGATTTGAAAATGTTTATTTAAATATCTACATGTCCATTGGTCTACTCCAGCTCAACTCTTATGTATTTATACAAGTTATGTCTAATGTGGAATGCGGGTGCATTTTACTATGATGTGGGGTAAGGATGTCAAAAATAAAAGTAGAGGCCCAGTAGCATTTTAAAATACCCTCTCCCCCGTCCCTCCCACTGGGTGCAAAATTGTCCCTTGTCCACCAGAGGGCGCACCAAGCAGGCTCTTAAACGTGCTTTGCCTGAATTCTCTCCTCCGGGTTGGTTGGTCCCAGCCCAGATTCACCTCTGTTCCCGGTCCTGAGCCTTGGTTTGCTGGCTTGCAAATTGGGGATAATGACTCCTCCTTCACAGAGGTAAACCAATGTCCCACCAAAGGCACTTAGGATTCTGGGGGCAGATGGTCGCTCTTAGGAGGGAGGGAGGCGGGAAACTTCTTACCTGAGGGGCCTTGACTGAGACAGCCCCGGGCTGAGAAAAAGGCAGCCCCCGTAAGACTTACTCCATCTCCTTGATTTCCCTCAAAGGACAAAGGCTGGGGCAGAGATGGAGGAATGGTGGGAGTGGGGAGGCAGTAAAGGCGTGAACCGGGAGCTCACATTTTGACACTGAGACTGTCTTTCCTCACTAAGAATTCCTATTTCAAAACTGCTGTCGGAGCTCCCAGGAGGCTGAGAGATCTCTCTGTTGGAATCGGGGGGTAGGTGAAGAAGACAAAATTGGGAAGTTTTATGGAGGAATTAATCTTGAATTCAGTGTCAAATGGTTGGTAGGATTTTTTAATTAAAAATTTAAATAACTTCTTTTTCTAATTATAAAATAAAACACTCACTGTAGAAAATACAGGAAAGGCCCCTCACTACCCACCCCTCTGCCCCCACAAGGCAGAAGTGTGTTTCTTACTTATTGCACCATCCAGAGAAATCTACCAGTAATATTTTGGTACATGATCTTTCCTTTATATCTTATGCACATATTTATAAAAATACAAAACCACTTTGAAACTGCCTTTTTTTCAGTGTACATTTTCTGTCATCATGTTCTTCCATTGCATAATTTATGTCCATTTCACATCCTCTTGAATAAATGTGTTAGTTTATTTAATCAATCCCTTCTATATATGTAAATTGTTTCCAGATTTTTATTGTTATAAAAATGCTGTAATAATCATCTTTGGAGCTAAATTTTGCAAAAGATTTATATTTATTTCCTTGTGTGTGGATACAATCCGGGATCACCTTAATTTAATTTTAGTCTAATGTGATACCATTTTTTTCTTCTTTCTAAGAGCAAGATTGTAAGAGTCAAAGAGTAAATGCTTATATAATTTTGCAGGATAGAGGCAATATAGCATTTTCCATTCTCACAAACCACGTGTAGGAGTTCTTGTTATCATCAGCCTCACCAACTGAATATACTGTTTAATTTCTGGATGACACGGGGGGGAGGAAAATCAACATAAGCAACAGATGACAGCCAGAGGTTCCAATACAGGGGCAACAAGTAGGAGAAGTTCCAGCTCAATGTCGGGGGACAGTTTCTGACAGCCAGAGCTGTCTGATGACAGCCTGGGCTTCTGACAAAGTGGTGGGCTTCCCGTCACTGGAGTCGCTCAAGGACAGGCCAGGCACCCATTCAACAGAGTGTGGTGCAGATGGTTTTAGTAACTTCGCATCTGGACCAGGGACTGTTAAGGCCGGCAGAAAAATGCACAACCATACTGATTGATTGCCTCATTTGAAATTTATGAATTAAGACCATGAACCTTAATCAGGCCTTTCTGGCTGCCAGGATCTCATATGTCCTTAGTCCATTCACTTTCTCATTTACTTCTAGATCATTATTCACACCTTCTCCTTAAAACCCCCCCCTCCACCCTCCTTATTCTCAGCTCCAGACCTTGCTTCCGACTTTGCTGATAAAATGCCATCAATTCGAAGAGAGTCTCCACCAAAACCCCTCTGCACGGCTGACATTCGTTCCCAGGTACGCTTCTCCCCCTAGTAGCCATAGATGGACCTTCCATGATCTGGTGAAAGCCATTTCTTTCATTTGTGCACAGGATCCCAACCCCTTCCCAGCACTCACGGGCGTTGCTCCAGCCATGTCTATCTGTGCCTGGCCTCACTCCCTCCACCACCTCCCTAGTCTCGTTGCTCCTGCCTCGGAGCCTTTGCTTTGTTTTCTTTTCTTGGAAAGCTCTTCTCACAGATAAGCATTTACATGGCACGCAACTCCCGCACTTCCATTGTACAGGGACTGGGCTCAAAAACAAACACACACACTATAGACTCTTTACAGGAGGCATTTAAAACATAAGAATACATAAAGGAAAAAAGTAAAAGAATGAACAATTTACCATGCAAACAGTAACCAAAATGATGAGAGTGCTATATTAACTTTGAATAAAAATGACTTTAAGGAAAAAAGGATTAGAGATATATTAATGGCCATCTTATTAAAAAATTAAAATTTGCTGACAGGACATAAGAATTCTGAATATATATGCATCTGATAATACAGCCTCAAAATACATAAAGAATAAATGCATGATTATAACGAGGCATTTCAACGCACCTCTCTAATCTCCTGGTATGGAAATGGTCTACTTACGTCTCTCTCTGATACAAGACTATGAGTATCCCAGGGTCAGAGGCTCCCTTGAGCGTGGCTGTATCCCAAGCGATGTGCACAGGGCCAGGCGCGGGCTGGCCTTCATTCATTGTTTTCTGGACTAAACTTCCTCTAGCAATAGAGAGGCCACTATCTCCTGAAGTAGCACATTCTTTATTTGGGAATGCTCTTACTCTTAGAAGGTCTTACTTTTCTGGATGAAAATTCATCCCACCTCCAGCTTTTTTTAAAAAAGATTTTATTTATTTATTTTTAGAGGGTGCGGAGGAAGGGAGAAAGAGGCAGAGAAACATCAATGTGTGAGAGAAACACTGACTGGTTGCCTCTTCCATGTCCCCAACTGGGGACCTGGCTCAAGACCCAGGCATGTGTCCTGACCAGGATTCCAGCCAGCAATATTTTGGTTCATAGGCTGATGCTTAATCCACTGAGCCACACCAGCCAGGGCCTCCCAACTTTCTTAATGTGGCATGGGCATGGATGGGTTCTGGAGAATTTCCCTCTGTGAAGAAGGGGTGTGTTGGAGGCCAGAACTTTTAAACTATCGGTGGGTGTTGATGGCAGAGAATTTAAAGTAGATCAATTTTTTCTTCTCTACGAAGTCCAGGGCTGCGCATGGTTTCTATTGGAAGACTCCTTTCTGGGTAATTACCCATCCATCCTCAATAATGTATCTGGGCGTTGGCATTAAGGCTTTTCAATTATTCAGACTGTCAGAGTTTTCAGCTCCTGGTGAAACTTTTCTGGAAGCTCCTATGGCAGCTCTTGTGTGTGCTTGATAGCATAGCTAAAGCTCCTGCCTCTGTCTTTGACAGGCCCTTAGCCAAAGGTTGTAAATCTGGGAACCCGTATGGCAACTCAGCAGCTTTCTGGAGGGTCCAGTGCATCTGTAGAGAGATTCAAATAAGAGGGAGGCTGTGAGGATTTAGAGAGCTTGTAGGTCTTGGCTTTTCTCTGGGTTCTGGTTATTTTCCATTTATACCGGCCACTCTCACCCATATCTTTTCCACCCCTCTCTGCTTCTGCTCTGTGTCCCGAGGAGCTGGGTCTCAGGTCACATCACGTGGGCTCCCTGGTCGGGTTCTACCAATGCAGGCATGGGCTGGAGATCAGAGTGAGAGTGGAGAACTTCCTTGCTTTGGTGTCATGGCTTTGAGATGACCTCTTCCATGCTTCCACCGGAATACCAGCGAGCCTTTTCCCCCATACCCCTCTAGACTTAGAGGTGGTTACAGCTTCCCAGTTGTCTGTTCCTGGGGACCTGAAACCAGCTGTTACTCTCTTAACATTGACCACAAATCCCCCTTTGTTAAATTGTCTTCCACACCCACTCTGAGTGGACTTCTTTTCCTGCTGGGACTTGCCTGGGTTATGAAATTGTGCAGAAAATGCATTATGTCTGAAGATGACTCCTCTCTTTATGGGCTCAGAGGCTTTTTCAGATACACCTGAGAGGACTCTTGGACTAGATATCAGGTGCTATAGATTCTGCAACTCAGAGAAGGAGAGACAGGGTCACAGAGGTAAAAGATAAGCCTCAGATTCTTATCCTCTGTGCTGCGCTCTTCCTGTAAACTGCTGGGCCTTCTCTTGGTGCTGTCTTTACGGAGGAGATACAAGGAGGGGATACTTTCTATGGTTTACCTCGTGTACGTCTCACCAAATCTAATGATGTAATTACTACTACCTCTGCTTTAGAGGGAAGGAAAGGGGGGCTGGGAGGTTTAAGTAGCTCTCCCAAGATCACACAGCCAGTGAGTGGAAGATCAGAGAGTGAAACCCAAGTCTGTCTGACTCTAGCTGCGTGAGTTTCACCGGTGTGCACGAATGCAGACGCAGAGGTTCACTTGGGTCAGGAGGACTTGCATCTGCTGCTGAGAGGCCAGGTACCGGCTCAGATAGGATGGGGGAGGAGAGATAGAGGGGACCTGTGCTAAAGCTGGAGGCCACGTAACTTGTGGTGGATACAGGGCCTTGAGGAGCCAAGGAAGGGAATGGAAAACGCATAGTGCAACAGGGCTGGTGTACAGGAAAACCTCATACCTGTTAGTGTAGCAATAGTCACTTTTATTATTATTTTGCGCCGCTCCCCCAAACCTCACTTTTTCCATTACCCTCAAACTTCATCTTTCTCCCTGAACCTGGGGGCACGAGAAGCAGAGAGAACAACAGACTCACGCTGGAGAAGTCATGTGGCTTCTAGAGCCAGGCCCTGGTCAGCTTTTCTTCCACAAGCGCACCTGAGGCCATCTCTGGGCCAGCCAGAGCAAGCCCCTGAGAATCCAAATGGCCAGGGAATGTCCACTGAGTCACTCCCTCAGTCAGGCACCAAGACGGTCACAGAAGTGGCATTTCCCTGACATGTCTCTGCTGTGGTCGTCCTGCTATTTTCGAAAAGGTGTTGCCCCTCAGATTTGGAAAGGGGGCCTCTGTCTTAGCTCAGGGGGCATGGCCACTGCTCAGATGCCCCAGATTCTTCAGGACTGAGGGGCTAAGGAGGCTGGCCAGCAAGGAGTGTGACGGGCCACACAGCTGGCTCTGGCCTGGCAAGCCAGGTGGCCCTTCCTCCTGAGCTAATGGTCTTCATTCAATTGTTAGGGAGGCAGAAGCTGTGGCTCCTCCTACCAGAGCAGTGGCCCTGCACGTTTAGAATCACCTGGCATCAGAGTCCCCTGGAAAGGCTTGTTAAACCACAGCTTGCTGGACCCTCGCCCGAGAGTTTTGGTTCAGTAGCTCGGGGAGGCCTGAGAATGTGCATTTTCTATACAATCCCAGGGGTTGCTGGTTCTGCTGGTCAAGGATCACTCTTGGAAACCCTCTACCCTGGGAAACTGGATATTTGCACACTCACTGTTTTTCTTCCTGTCTGAGGGCTGGATGTACGGGCAAGGCCGAAGTGCAGGACTCTTGAGTTCTTATTTCTATTAACTTCTCCGTGGCTGCATTTCTAAACATGGTTTTGGTTGTGAGTAATGGAAAATAGCTTGTTACTTTAAGTAAGACAGAGAATTTGTTAGGGTTTGGGAATCTCTCTGAATTCAATGAAGAGTTGAACAGTTGGGGCTCGGGAAGGGCAGGGCAGCCCTGGACCCCTCAGCACCTGGAGTTCACATGCCTGCTATCCAGGGCACTCCAGTCAGGTGATCTGGCCACCACTTACCTCTAGTCGACCCTATTCAAATGCCAAATGCTGATGAGAGGTAATCTGATTGGCCCACAAGGGGCAGGACCTTCCTGCCCCGCCCTTACTTAGCCAGTAAGTTCCATCAGGTGAGTGGTGGAGTGGATGCAGCAGAGGGGCCAGAACGCAGGCAGGGCTGTCCCAGTCCCTCCCACCTTGAAGTGAGCAGCTGTGATCCCACAGAAAGTCTATAAAGGTGACCACGACTATGATTCTTCCCCTCAAGGGGCCTCGGTGTCTCTGTTTGTAGAATGAAGGTTTGGGGTCAGAACCTCATG